>AWOL01S0020205.1:0-23198 GCA_000715115.1 Nicotiana otophora
GTCATCATACTGACACTCCCTGATACGATCATAAAGAGAAGACCGAGAGACCACACAAACCAACACTCGACTCGGGTAAGAAATATCCATTCTAACACACTCTTGAACATCCAATTCCAATGGCCTCTCTGCTGCTGGTAGATATGCTAAGCTCCCCAAACTCTCCTCCTGGCGACTCAAAGCATCGGCCATCACATTGGCCTTCCCAGGATGGTACAAAATGGTGATATCATATTTATTAAGCACCTCCAACCACCTCCGCTGACGCAAGTTAAGATCCTTCTGTTTGAACAAATGCTGCAAACTCCAGTGATCGGTGTAGATCTCACAAGGGACACCGTACAAATAGTGCCGCCAATCTTCAAGGCATGAACAATAGCTGCTAACTCAAGGTCGTGGACATGATAGTTCGTTTCATGCACATTCAGCTTTCTGGACGCATAGGAAATCACCCTACCGTCCTGCATCAACTTCGTGCCAAGACCAATCCGCGACGCATCATAATATACAGTATAAGACCCCAAACCTGTAGGCAATACCAATACTAGGGTTTGTCAAAGCTGTCTTGAGCTTCTGAAAGCTCTGCTCACACTCATCCGTCCTCCTGAACGGAGCACCCTTCTGGGTCAGCCTGGTCATAGGTGCTGCAATAGATGAGAAACCCTCTATAAATTGACGGTAATACCCTGCCAAACCAAGAAAACTCTGGTTTTTCGTAGCTGAGGACGGTCTGGGCCAACTCTGTACTGCCTCAACCTTCTTCAGATCCACCTGGATCCTATCACTCGATACCACATGACCCAAGAATGCCACCGAGTTTAGCCAAAACTCACACTTAGAAACTTTTTCATATAACTTCTTTTCTCTCAAGGTCTTAAGCGTAGTCCTCAGGTGCTGCTCATGATCCTCCCAAGTTTGGGAGTACACCAGAATGTCGTCAATAAACATAATGATGAATGAGTCAAGATATGGTCGGAGCACACTGTGCATCAAGTGCATAAATGCTTCTGGGGCATTGTTCAGCACAAATGACAGCACAAAAAAACTCGTAATGACCATACCGAGTCCTGAAAGCAATCTTCGGGATATCTGGCTCCCGAATCTTCAACTGATGATATCGTGAACGTAAGTCAATCTTGGAAAACACTCTGGCATCCTGTAACTGATCAAATAAGTCATCAATACGAGGCAATGGATATATGTTCTTCACTGTGACTTTGTTCAACTGGCGGTAATCAATACACATCCACATAAAACCATCCTTCTTCTTCACAAATAAGACATGAGCACCCCAAGGTGACACACTGAGCCGAATGAAGCCCTTATCAAGCAACTCATGTAACTGATCCTTCAACTCAGGAGGAGCTATATGATATGGAGGAATAGCGATGGGTTGAGTGCCTGGTAGCAAATCAATGCCAAAGCCAATATCTATGTCGGAAGGCATGCCTAGAAGATCAGCTGGAAAAACATATGGAATGTCCCTCACTATTGGAACTGACTCAACTGTAGGGGTATCAATACTGACATCTCTTACATAAGCTAGATACGCATCACACCCCTTCTCAACCATTCATTGAGCTTTAAGAAATGAAATATCTCTGCTGGGCGTATACTCTAAGGTACCTCTCAACTGTAATCGTGGTAATCCTAGCATAGCCAGCGTCACGGTCTTAGCGTGACAATCAAGAATAGCATAATGGGGCGACAACCAGTCCATGCCCAAATTAACATCAAAGTCTACCATACTGAGCAATAATAAATCGACTCTGGTCTCAAAACCACTAAGAACAACCAAACACAACCGATACATACGGCCTACAATAAGAGAATCTCCCACAGGTGTAGACATATAAACAGGAGAACTCAAAGAATCATGAGATACGCCAAAATACGGGGAAAAATAAGAGGACACATAGGAATAAGTGAAGCCTGGGTCAAATAAAATGATGCATATCTATGACAAACCGGAACAATACCTGTAATGACAGAGTCGGAAATAACTTCCTCTGTACGAGCAGGAAGAGCATAATATCTGACCTAGTCTTCCCCTCTAGGGCAACCTCGACCTCCCGGCCTCCACCTTGAGCTAGCTGAGCAAGTTGAGTAGTAGCTGGTGCTGTAATCATAGCCTGAGGACCCGGTAGAGAACGCGGTGGCTGAGAAGTCTATGGAGGTGCACCCCTCCTAAGTCTGGGGAAATCCCTCACCATATGGCGAGTGTCACCACACTCAAAACAAGCTCTCATAGGGCGTGGCTGCTGTGACTAGCTCGGGCCAGGTATGCTGGACTGGCCGCTAAAATCACCCAGTACAGGAGGTACACTAGATACTGGCAGTGCATAATAAGACTCTTGGGGTATAGAAGGGGCCGAAATACCACTGGCGGCTGGAAGAGTTGAATGAATGGGGTGACTCACATAATCCCTACCATGGCGAACTGTAGCTGGGGCACGAGTACCACTATAAGTTCCATACTCTCGAGACCTCTTGGCCCCCCTTTCCTCTCTCTCCCAAGCAAGAATACCCTTCAATCTCCTAGCAATACTCACAACTTGCTGGTAAGAAATATCCATCTCTAACTCCCGGGCCATGCTAAGCCTGATACTATGGTGGAGTCCCTCAATAAATCGATGAACCCTCTCTCGAACTGTAGCAACCAAGGCTGGTGCATGTCGGGCCAAATCGCTGAAGCGAACTACATACTTTTACACAATCATAGCATGCTGGCGCAACTTCTCAAACTCCGCACGCCGTGTATCTCTAAGACTCCGGGGAACATACTCCCTCAAGAACATGTCCGAGAACTAGGTCCATGTAATTGAAGATGCCTCAGCTGGACTATCCAACTCATAAGCACGCCACCACTGATAGGATGCTCCTCTGACCTGGAATGTAGTAAAAGAAACCCCACTCGACTCCGCTACACCCATAGTATGGAGAATACAGTGACACTCCTCCAGAAAACCTAGGGCATCATCTGACGCCAATACACTGAAGGTAGGAGGGTGGTACTTCTTGTACCTCTCAAGTCTGAGTTGCTCCGCCTCAGAAACTGCTTCCCTAACCTCGGGATGAGCTGGAGCTACCGGCTGCATCAGTATAATCTCTGGAACCTGGTCGACCTGAATCCACTGCTCTGGAGTAACAACGATGGGAGTTTGTGCTCTCCCCAACCTGAGATGTGGCAGGAGAAAGTGAAATCAATCCAGCCTAAGCTAAGGTGTTGAACATGCTCAGAAACTGGACTAGAGTCTCCTGGAGGGATGGGGCAGCAACATGTATCTCATGTGTCTTCTCTCTAGCTGGAGCTACTGGGGGCTCCTCTGTGGAAGCTCGTGCGGGTGCTTTGGCTGCACTGCATAGACGTCCTCGACCTCTACCCCGGCCCCGACCTGGTCTCAGATCCACCTGTACGTGTCCTCACCATCTGTGAGAGAATAGAATACAAAAGTTTATATTTTGAAGTCAACAATTTTCGCATGACAACGAAATCAAGGAGTGAATTTTTTCTAATAGATCCATAGCCTCCCGAAGATAAGTACAGACATCTCTGTACAAATCCGCAATACTCTATAACATTGGCTTGTGACTCACGACACCTATGAACCTAGAGCTTTGATACCAACTTGTCACGACCCAATTCTCCCTCCGTAAGATGTCATGATGGCACCTTAGTGCTACGACTAGGTAAGCCTAACAAAATGCGGAAATAACAAAATTGTAACTAAAACTTAACAAACAAGTGCAGCAGATAACTAAATAAATAGTAACAATGCCGCTCGGCATGTACAATAACCAACACTCTAGTAATACACAGTATTCTCAAAACCCGAAACATCATAAGTCACAAGCTATAGAAGAAAACCTAGTATCTCTATACACCATAGCCTAATAAAAAAGTACGAAAGGTAAATGATATAGGAGAGAATGGAGGGGGACTCCGAGGTATGCGGACGCGACAGATATACCTTGAAGGTTCTGTACAGCAGCAAGCACTCTCAGCTAATAGCGGGGCTAATAAGGAGCACCTGGATCTGCACACAAAACATATGCAGAAGTGTAGCATGAGTACACTACAACGGTACCCAGTAAGTGCCAAGCCTAACCTCGGTAGAGTAGTGACGAGGTCAGGTCAGGTCCACTGGTATATAATAAATAAAGTAGGAGAATATTATAGTGTAATAAGAGACTGAAATTTAACAAGAAGAATTCACAGAGAAATAACAACACAACACAATGTGATAACAACGGGGGCGCTTCCGAGATACCATCTCGTAGTTCCAAAAGTAAATACTCAACAGGGGATCTCCCGAGATACCGTCTCGTAGTCCCAAAAGTAAATATGCGAGGAGATCTCCCGAGGTATCACCTCGTAGTCTCAAAAGTAAATGTGCATGGGGATCTCCCGAGGTACCGTCTCGTAGTCCCAAAAGTAAATATGCGAGGAGATCTCCCGAGGTATCACCTCGTAGTCTCAAAAGTAAATGTGCATGGGGATCTCCCGAGGTACCGTCTCGTAGTCCCAAAAGTAAATATGCGAGGAGATCTCCCGAGGTATCACCTCGTAGTCTCAAAAGTAAATGTGCATGGGGATCTCCCGAGGTACCGTCTCGTAGTCCCAAAAGTAAATATGCGAGGAGATCTCCCGAGGTATCACCTCGTAGTCTCAAAAGTAAATGTGCATGGGGATCTCCCGAGGTACCGTCTCGTAGTCCCAAAAGCAAATATGTAGGGAGAACTCCCGATGTACTGCCTCGTAGTCTCAAAAATAAACACTCAGCTCAACCGATAAATACAATAGATAACAGCAAGAGTCCTATAGTTAAGACTGATAAAAATCAAGGAGAAATAGAAACTCAACTAGGCATGCTGCACAGAGTTCAAATAAGCAGTTAAAGTACGTAGACATGCGATATTAGACTAATCAGGATACTACACATGCTGGTATAACTCAATTAAAATGAAAACATATTACTACTCAATAAAAATCGGGTTTTACAAAAACATAGCCCGTGTACGCACTCGTCCCCTCACATACACGATGCTCACATACAACAACAGTACTAAATCCTAAGGGGATTTTCCCCACACAAGGTTAGGCAAGTCACTTTTCTCGAACCAAGCTAAAATCAATTCGCAAGAATGCCTTTTCCTCGATTATCCGACTCCGAATGGCCGAAATCTAGCCAAATACAATTACATATCATAAATATAACTATAATAGACTAAGCTAATTAATGAAATCAAAATGTTAACAAGAATCTCGAAAAACACTCTAAAATGCCTCCCCGGGCCCATGTCTCGGAATCGGGTAACAGTCACAAAATACGAAGACCCATTTACTCATGAGTTCACTCGTACCAAAATTATCTAAATCCGATATCAAAATCCCAATCAAAACGCAAAAACTTAGTTGAAGAGCTTCTCCCATTTTCCCATATTTTCCTACCCAAATCTAAAATTAAAGGATGGAATTAATGATAGATTAGTGGAATATAACCATAAATGGGTGAAGAATTGTTACCCAAAAGCTTCCTCTGAAAATTTTCCAAATTATCGCCCAAATCCGAGCTCTCAAAGTCCCAAAATTGAAAATGGGATAAAACCCTCGAACTTGCCCTGTTTTGCCTAGCGATTTCGCATCTTTGGGCCTATAATCGCACATGCGCTGCTGCAACTGCGAAAATACCATCGCAGGTACGGACTTGCGACCCTCACCGCTCCTGCGCACCATCCCACCGCAGAAAGGAGGCCGCTTCTGCGCAAATAGATCCACACCTGCGAACCCAGCCTGAGCTGCCCAAATCTGCATCTGCGCTCCTCCTTCTGTATGCGCGAGTCTGCACCTGCGGTCTCCCCACCGCAGGTGCGAAAACACCAGAAACCAGAAAACTTCAGCAATTTGCATAAGTCCTAATTCAATCCGTTAAACATTCGAAACACACCCGAGGCCCCCGGGACCTCAACCAAATATACTAACAAGTCCTAAAACACCTTACGAATTTAGTCCAACCCTCAAATCACATCAAACAATGCTAAAAACACGAATCACCCTCCAGTTTAAGCTTAATGAACTTTGAAATGCCGAACTTCTACAACTGATACCGAAAAATACCAAACCACGTCCGATTGACCTCAAATTTTGCACACAATTCATATTCGACATTTTGCACCTACTCCAACTTCCATAATCAGAATCCGACCCCGATATCAAAAAGTCCACTTCCGGTCAAACTTTTCAAGAATTCAACTTTCGCTATTTCAAACCTAATTTAGCTACAGACCCCTAAAACACAATTCGGGCACGCTTCTAAGTCGAAAATCACCCAACAGAACCGACGAAACTCCATTCCGGAGTTGTCTTCACATATTTCAAACTACGGTCAAAATCCTAAGACTTAAGCTTCCGTTTTAGGGACTAAGTGTCCCAAATAACTTCAAAACCACAACAAAACCTCCCGATAAGTCACATAAGCAGAAAACGATACGGGGAAAACACTACATAGAGGATCAGGGCTAATACACTCAAAATGACTGGCCGGATCATTATAATAATATTTCCATCTTATCTCGCCACATGAGCAAACCTACAAATATATATATATATATATATATATATATATCCCGCTTTGTCATGCCGCATGTGCATATATCAATAGCAACAATAGCCAGAATAAATCTCATGCAAACACCCAAACAAACCTCCTAACAATATCACGACATCTCATAAATTGCACCGCAAGTGCTCAAATATTGCAACTTGCCACAAAAATCAACAATATATTATTTTTCACAATAAGGAGCCCATGGATCGACCATAATGTGCATGAAAGCTTAACAAAATATCCGGTAGTGAACCACTCAATAGAATAATATTTCGAAATTTAACACTTTGCCTCCTTTTAAATTTATTAGATAAACTATTTACAAATGAATAATCCATAATGAAATTATCTCCAGAAAATATCAACTCAACAAAAATATGGGAACAATCAAGGTGGAAATCACACCAAATCATCATATAAAAGAAATTCAACAACAAGAATTGAGGCATGACAAATAGAGGATTTAATAAGTTTCAATATTTTCAAATTTAATCCATAAGGGCGTCTAACAATTCTAACCGATATAATTTGCACATATAAACCAAGTACGTACTCGTCACCTCGCATACAGGATTTTCAATTACACAATTTTCGCATAAGACTTAATGCCTAATGGGTAATTCCCCAACTCAAGGTTAGGCAAGATACTTACCGTTGTTTAAGTTAGGCCGATATTTCAAAATCGACTTCTTGCTTGAATTGACCTCCAGACAGCTCAAATCTAACCAAATTAATTGTATAACTTCATTTAAGTTCATCGAAAATAATTCCGAATAATAAAATATCAATTTAAAATTTCACATTAAAAAGTCAACGCGGGGTCCGCCTCGTGGAGCCCGACAGAATTTTCACAAAATTCGAACACCCATTCCGATACGAGTTCAACCATACTAAATTCCGATAATGAATAGACCTCCAAATCTTAAAATTTCATTTTTATAAACTTTCTACAATTTTCCCCAAATGTTCATCTCAAAATACTAATTAAATGATGAAAACAATAATATATTCATGTATATTAACCAAATCCGAGTTAGAATCACTTACCCCGATGATTTTCTTAAAAATCCCACGAAACATCGCCATAAACCGAGCTCCCAAAGTCCAAAAATGAAAAATGAAATGAAACAGTCGTTCATATAGTACAAACTCTGATCCCCATTGTGCTGACCGCACATTTTCTTGTGCGGTCGCATTCCAAATTGTGCGGCAATACTTCAGCAGCTTTGCACTACCAGCCTTCAGTAAGTTAACCATAACCTTCTCTACAATTGTCCAAATGATTAATGGTACACCTTTTCTGGAAACTAGATTTAAAGGACTACAACTTTCATTTTTGAATCAGCTCCAAATTCCTTGTAGAGTAAAAGAAATAAGCTTCCGATGTCGGACTATCAAATGTGCGAAATCACCTTTTTGCGGCCGCGAGAAGAATTCTGCGGACCGCACAATTTCAACTGCGGTCCCCACATCTTCAAGCGCAGTCCGCACAATTGCTACTGCTACATCACTTTGGGAGTTTGTGGCTGCACTTCTGCACTCTAAAATGTGCCCTCCGCACTTCAACTGTCCCGTAACATCGTCAGAGTGCCGAAATGCCCGGACTCGCTCAACTCACCCCGAAAAAACAAAATAACTAAAGTCAAGTGCAACCATAGATAAATATCAACAAAAGGGCACTTCCGAGGTACCACCTCGTAGTCCCAAATCATAAATATTAACAACAACAATGCCCTCAGGTCATTACAAGTAATCACAACTCACTCCCCGACATAGCCCACCTTGTCTCGCCACGTACGCAATAATAAAGTAAATGCCCGCCTTGTCTCGCCGCACATACATAATAATATTCTTACCTTGTCTCGCCACATGTGCAAACCCACATATATATAACCCGCCTTATCACGCTATATGTGCATATATCAATAGTAACAATAGCATGGCAGAAACTTCATGCAAACACCCGAACAAACTTCCCAACAATATCACGATATCTCATAAATTGCACCACAAGTTCTCAAATATTACAACTTGCCATAGAAAATCAACAATACATTATTTTTCACAATAAGGAGCCAATGACTCGACCATAATGTGCACAAAATCTTAACAAATTATCCGCGAGTGAACCACTCAACAGAATAATATTTCAAAATTTAACACATTGCCTCATTTTAAAATTATTAAATAAAGTATTTTCATATGAATAATCCATAATGAAATTACCTCCAGAAAATATCAACTAAACAAAAATATGGGATTCATATAACAATCAAGGTGACAATCACACCAAATCATCATATAAAATAAATTTCAACAAACAAGGATTGAGGCATGACAAATAGAAAATTTAATAAGTGTCAATAATTTCTATTGTTTTTATTATTATTAGCCCCTAACATGTATATTAAAAAATACAAGGAGGGGGACATAAACCAAAGCCTCCGCAAGACTTAGTACAAATGTAGCAAATATTGTCTTGAACATTAAGTAGAAACCTTGATATTGTGTTGATGTCAAAACTTAAAGATGGTGTACACTGGGGCACTTGTATGATGTAACAATAACTCTGTGCCCAAGGCACTACGCAGCATGGAGGTTGTATAGCTTAAGACGATAACACCATCATACCTCCATGTGTGAGAGCATCATCCTAAAGTGGATTAAAGTACCACACTGAGTGTTTAGTAGTTTTAATTCTGAAAGAGGAGATTTGCATTCTATCCATCCTTATTGCTCCTCTAGCTTCACTAGGGAGGTCAGCTTCATGGAAGTACATGCATTCATCATCCAAAGTTGTTGCATATTTGGTCAAGGAATCTTCCACATGATTTCCTTCCCTATAACAGTGTTGTACTTTGATTCCATGTTGTGTGACTTTCTCCTGGATTTTATCAATATCCCTTTGTAGTCTCCAGGGAATATTAGTTGTGCCAAGAATCATGTTAATTACTAGCATTGAACCAAGTTCTAAGATCAACCCCGTAAAACCTTGTTGGCAACACCACAATGTTCCCTGAAGAGCAGCATGTGCTTCTGAAAAGTTGTTAGTTGATATTACCAAATGACCATTTGTCTTCCTAACAACGCCGTCTGCTCCTGTTCTCCCTTGTACTGCCATATAACTTCCATCCATATTTAGTTTCCAGGTATTCTCCTCTGGTCTGAGCCATTTGACTATCCTACATCTGAGACATGGCTTGTAGGATTCTGAAATATCACATACCGTGTGCCAGCTCCAACCCCAATTCATGTAGTTTCATAGAAGATTGTAAAAGAAATTTATTTTATTGTCTATATATAAAACTTTATTCCTATATAAAAGGATAAAATTAAAATTGAAGAGTGAAGCAAATATACTAATTAATGAGTGAGAACATTATCATAATTTATGAATTTATTGGTATAAATAACATCAATCAAATAACAATAAAAATTATTGTAATACTTTTCTTTATAATAATTATTTATATAAATTATATAGTATATAGTAGTAATAATAACAATAAGAGTTTAAAGAAAATTTGGGCCTTCAAATTTTCGGGGCCTAAGGCAATGGCCTCACTCACCAAGCCTTTAGAGCCGCCCCTGAATATTTGATAGATAAATTATGTATGGTCAATCTTTTTAAAAAGTACTTCTGAGCGTCAATTACGAAAAAAAGACAGTAAATATTCAGTTTACAATTAGTATATTATTTTAAAGAGATAAATTAATTTAAATATCTACTATAAGAATTTTAATTAAATTTTTCTTTTTATTTGAATAGAATATAAAACATAAAATATAAATATAAATTAAATATTTTAATCAGTATAAAATATAGTATCCAAAGCAATAACATTAGGTATACAATATTACTTATTGTTTTTACATGATGATTTAAATATTTTAAAATATTAATCATTTAGTTTAAATTACAAATCCGCTTCATTTAATCCTATATAAAAGAAGAAATCTATCTATAATGGGAGACTATTTCAAAAAAGAATAGAAGAAGGAGAATAAAATACGATAGAAATAAAATAAATTAATAAATAAAAAGATGGTGGAAACAAAAAAAGGAAAAAAAGGTATATTAATGAAGGATAATTTAGAAAATATAAATTTATAGTAAGGATACTTTTGTCTTAAAATAAATAATTTTCTGCTTCTTCTTGGTAGCTTCTTCCTAAAAGAAAAACTGCTTTTCTATTTTGGCCAAACACATCAAATTTTCAAAAAATACTTTTTCCGACAAAAAGGTGCCAAACAGGCTCAAAGTCTACGAACAATGGTCTTGATACCCAATATTTGAACAAAGGTTTGGCTCATTTTTATTTGTTGCATTTTGGTCTATGAACATTGTCTCCTTTTTTGTCCTTTTGTCTTTATGTTTTTTTATTTTTTTGAGCCGAGGGTCTTTCGAAAACAGCCTCTCTACTCCTTCGGGGTAGAGGTAAGGTCTGCGTACACACTACCCTCCCCAGACCCCATTAATGGGATTCTACTGGGTTGTTATTGTTGTTGTTGTTGTTGTTGTATTTTGGTCTATGAACAATGGTCTTTGGCTTATTCTATTTGTTGCTATTTTCGTCGATGAACACAATGTCTTATCTAGAAAAAGAAACAATATATATATATATATATATATATATATATTCTCGTTCTCCGAAGATATTTTGTTATAAAAATATATTTTGAACCAACATAATTGGAAGAAAGTGTCCAGCTCAATGGTGAAGTGGGTTCAAATTATTAGAAGGGTCTTGAGTTCAAAACCAATCAGCAACATGATGCGCACCTACTATTCATTTTTCTTATATTAAGTTACGACGACACGAGTAATTGTTTCTCTATTTTTAGACTCGAAAAGTTTTTTATATATACACAATTAGAGAAAGAGAACTACATCGCTTTACTTCTTTGCCTTAATTACTTTGTGATTAGATATTTATTACTCCCTTCGTTTTAAATTAGATGAACTACTTTTCTTTTTAATCTGTCCTGTAACGACCCGATCGGTCATTTTGCGCTCTAGCGCGTCGTTCGGCAGTTTGAGGCCATGCGCAACTTCACTTCAGGTATTATGACTTGTACGCATGGTCGGGATTATATTTCGGGAAGTTCGGAGATTAATTGGAAAGCAAATTCTCATTTTGAAAGCTTTAAGTTGGAAGAATTGACTAAGATTGGATTTTAGATTACAAAACCTCGGAATTGAGATTTGAAGGTTCCAACAGATTTGTATGATAATTTTGGACTTGGGCGTATGTTCGCATCGGGTTTTAGATGCCCCGAGAGCGTTTCGGCGCCTATTGTGGAAGTTAGCATTTTGGAAGAATTCCATCAATTTGGGTTAAAGTATATTTCAATGTTATCAATATCCGTTTGGAATTTCGAGTCTGCGAATAGCTCCGTATGATGCTTTCTATATTGGGAGCGCGTCCGGAAGTGGATTTGGAGGTTCGTAGATCATTTTGGAGTCGTTTGGCGAAAGTTAGAAATTCGAAGGTTTTTGAGAAGTTTGACCGGAAGTGGACTTTTTGATATTGGGGTCAGAATCTGATTCCGAAAGTTGGAGTAGGTCCGTATGTCAAATGTGACTTGTGTGCAAAATTTGATGGCAATCAGGCGTGATTTGATAGGTTTCGGCATCGAATGAGAAAGTATGAAATTCTAAAGTTCATTATGTTTGGAATGGGGTACAATTCATGAATTCGACATTGTTTGATATGATTTGAAGGCTCGACTATGTTTGTAATGTATTTTGGGACGTGTTGGTATAATTGGTTAAGGTCCTGAGGGCCCCGGGTGAATTTCGGGTGGTTAACGGATCGAAATTGGAATTGGAAGAAGAGTTGAGGCAGCTGATATCTGGTGTACCCGCTCCATGACTGCAGGTGCGAAGGACAGGGTTAGGCAGTGTGTTCTTTAAAAATGAGGGCTTGGCTCATTTTCACCTCATTTCCTCCATGAGAGCCGGTTTTGGACCGAGTTTGGAGCTCATTCTTCGTCAACAATGTCAAGGTAAGTGATTTTCACTTATTATAAGCTAAATACATGATTATATATGGATTTGAACATGAAAATTAGTAAACATTGTGGGGCTTTAGTAGAAAACCTAGAATTTGGTATTTTTAGATTTTGACCACGACTTTGGACATGGAATTCAGAATAAATTATATATTTGAGTTCGTGGTGCCATGGGGTAAAGTTTATCTTCAGAATTTTGAAATCCGGGCACGTGGGCCCGAGGGTGATTTTTATCGAATTTTAGATCGAGGTTAGAAATTATTATAAATTAGATTATAATGAGTATTAGAGTATATTTTTATGGGTTTGTATATTTATTGGCTAGCTTTGGAGCGTTGAACAGCGGTTTGAGTTGTCGGAAGGGCTTGGTAACCGGTTAAGGAACTTCGGAGTGAGGTAAGTCTCCTTTCTAACCTTATAAGAGGGAATTAACCCCATAGGTAAAATAAAATTAATATATGCTTCTAATTGTGGGGGATACATACACACGAGCTGACGAGAGTCCGTAGCTACTAACTATGCCTATGTTCGGGTAGTCTAGGTATACATCATGCCTTGTTGACATTACTGTCGATTTATGTTATTGTTTGCCTTGAGAAGAAGCAAGATTGAGGTTGAGTAATAATTTTTTTGAAAGAATGGAAATTTGAAAAAATTTAAGATTTAAAAGGTTTCATTTGAACTTCGAAATTTCGAAAAGAATTGAGGAATATTATAATAGCTTAAGAAATCTATGTGTAACGCGTCGCATGTATGATTCGCGAGCGGGGTAATTTTCCTTAAAAAGCTTCAAATTGATTTTCCCTTATTTTGAAAAGAATCAATAAAGAAATATAATTTAAATGTTAAATATATATTTGACCGCGTACCGCGTCGCAGGTATGATTCGCAAGCGGGGTAATGGATGCATCTATGGTTCGTGTCGTTCGACCCTCGGCAGTGCACAATTTATTTTTATTGTTGGATTCGGTCGTACGACCTCGGCATGACTTGCATATGATTGTACTAATTGCTTCGGAAATTATAATAATTGATATTGCCTCATTGGCCTGAGATATAAACTGTTAAAAGGATGAAAATGAATTTGGAAAATTTGTTGTTAACAAAAGAATTGTTTACTTATTTCATAATATCGGGCTTACAGTCGTTCTACGTGATCCATACTTAATCATATCATTGGTATATTAATTATAGCCTATAGTAAGTGTCCGAGTAGACTCCTCGCCACTACTTCTTCGAGGTTAGGCGGGATACTTACTGTATACGCGTTGAATTACGTACTCATACTACACTTGCTGCACATTTATTTTGTGTAAATACATATATGACTAGTGGCCTTGAGGACACAGAAGCGCAGTTATTACGGGGACTTAGGTGAGCCGCACTCTATACTACGATCCGTAGCCAGCAGAGTCTCCTTCAGGGGTATTTATATTTCTCCTGTCCAAAATTCGTATTCCGGATAATTATTGTATTTTATTTTAAATTCCTAGAAAATGCTCATACACTTGTGACACCGGGTTCTGGGATGATTATGGGATGTTCAGTATTGAAATTGGGAAACATTATTATCTATTCTATAAATTCATCTTTTACTAGTTAAATTGAAGTACATTTATGATTTCAAAAATATTAAAGTGAGAATTTAATTAACTATTTAGCATTGGCTTACCTGACAGTGGTGTCCGGCGCCATCACGACCTTTAACAGATTCTGGGTCGTGACAACATGGTGTTAGAGAACTAGGTTCACTTAGGTCTTACGAGTCATGAGCGAGTCTAGTAGACTTTTGCGGATCGGTACAGAGACGTCTGTATTTATCTTTGAGAGGCTACAGAGTTGTTAGGAGCACTTCCCTTCTTGATTCGTCATCGTGCGATTTGATTGCTTTAAGGCTTATGCCTTCATTTCTTTCACATTCAATCTTATGCGACGTGAAGTGCTGGTTATAGATCGGGAATTGAGGAATTTTAATGGTACTATAGATGTGGTGCGAGATGTTTCTCCCTGCGTAATTGATTGGGCTATTGTCGTCGCCTTGTGAAAGGATATTCTGTCATTTTAGCTCGGTAGTTGTACTTCTGAGAGCTTTGAAGCTATGCACAGATTGCTATGATGCTCATGAGTTGTTATCGCACATTATTGATGTGATGGTAGGATGCTTGCCTATGCCTCGGGGAAGTGAATGACTTGAAAGGAGGTTTACTCAGTGCATGATTCTGAGATTCGGTATTTTACTTCTGATAGAGGAAAGGCAATCGAAATAAGAATGTTCATACTTGGGTTGATGGAGTAGCAGGACTCGATATTTTTGAGCGTGTGGAATCTTCACCTGTAATGTGGCCTCATCATCCTTGATTGGTTATAATGTGTTATGTTCGCTGGTGTTATGGTTTCCTTCAATTTGCCTTGGGGTAGAGTATTATAAATGGTACCGAAAAAGCGTCTGTCAGAGATCGCAGTGTGCAGAAGTTCAGGATCAAATCGGCATTCCTAGTATTGATGGCTCGAGAAGGATGATTTCCGAAAAAGTTTAAAGTTGGTAGCGATCTATCAGTTCGAGTGCTACAGAAGTAGATTTTGATTTAAGGCAACAACTGGGTAGCGAAGGATGAGGAAGGACATGTGGGAGGTGCCTTGCGGTGGATAGACTTATAGAAGGCCAAGTGTGAGAAATAGGAGTTGGGTAGTTACTTAAAGGAGTGAGTTTGACCAAAGTGGGAGAGTGGCCGAGTAGCATGTAGGTTCTGTGATAGGATAGCCACACACCTTGAGGAAAGCTTAGAGTGATTTGGGAATGATGGTGGACGGTGATTGGGTCTACGGACATAACTTGAAATATTGGCTATTATACGATGGGAAGGAGTTGCCTAATAGGAAGAATACAACATGACTTTGGATGAGAATGTACTGTCGCACTTTTTAGTTGGTATCCATGAGGAGTGAACGGACTTGTACAGCTGGTGAATGAGCACGGGCTCAGGATGGGTTACTGACTATGTAGTAAGTGTACCCAGTGCAGCGACGTTGGAAGATGTCGGCATGTAATTTTCACAGGTGGGCTATCTCCTGTGAGCAGGTCAACCGTCGTGTGGCTGACAAAGCTTCTACGAAGAATTCTACTTGCTATCCGATGAGAGGTTGAATATGAAAACATGGCTAGTTATTCAGAGTGTTCATGAAATGGTTAACTGGAAGATTTTGAGGCAAATTGGCGGGTTGATTGTGCAAGAATATGTCAATGGGGGATAAGGAGTCTTGGTGGATTCCAGAATTATGCAATGGTAGCTTCAAGCTAAGTGGGAGAGTCCCACCGCCCACATTTGGATTGCATGGTCGCCTGTTTGTAAGATTTCTGGTTATCGGCATATTGATGGGTTATTACGACTAAGGAAAGAGAACATCAGTGGTAATTTGAACAAGCGATTTGAGGAATGTGTGTTATAGTTGGCCTTATCGGTTCATGCTCAGGCTTTGGGAAGACTCGGGATTTATGCTTCATGTAGAGGCGAGTTACAAGGAAGATGATTCGGCCAGGTGCTTCTTTGAGAGGGTGCTCATATGCTAGCAGAACCTTAGAGTTGATTATATTCGGGACCAAGTCAGAGTGGGTGATTCTCAATAATGGTCCTAGTGGATTCAAAGGTTAAGGTGTGGTGCCTAAGGATTTCGAGTCCATAGTATTGTTGAATATAGAGCTTTTACAGCGGATTATGGTAAAGGAACTTGGAGTGTTCCGTGTTATCTTTGGTCTATGGGGTATCATGAGAGGAAGGGGAGCATGTAACTTTGGATTTATAGAAGAATCATCAGAATGGGTGTATCAGTTGAAGACGCGATTATGCGCACAAGGAGGGTATGAAATGGTTCGTGGGTTTTGGGGACAATGTGGTCTCGTGAAATGGGTCACCCGGGATGAGTGCTGATTGCGTTTGTTATATTGATAAAGGAGCTATTGTTATTTCTAAGGAAGATCCAGAGTAAATTAAGAGAAGTCAGGTTCGGTTAGCAATGGTTGAATTGGCATGATGATGGCAATGATCAACTCCTTCAGCGTGTTGCGTTGTGCATGGGATTTGTGGCGGTACGTGCGAGGCTTGACGACCGCCGTAATTGATTTTATTTGGGGGCATTCGATCATTATGGCATGTTATGTGTAGACGGATCCCATAAGAAATATGGTGGTTTAAGCCACTACTCGAGGTTTGTATTTTCTGTGGTTATGGGAATTTGGTTGTGTGTTGCAATGGTTCTCTTGAAATGGGCTAAGTTAAATGTTTCTATATGATGAAGTGTTTACCCTATTAGTGGTTCCTGAGTTATGATAAACTTTTTGTGCTCTTGCTTATTGGCATGATTAAGTGCAGTGATTAGCATGGGATTTGGAAGTTGAGGATCAAGGTTGCTGTTCGGTGTTGACAAGAATGTCAAAAGCTCGGAGGAGCGACGAAGGACTCAAATGGTTAGAGTCAGCTGGCATTGTTTTTGGTGTCACCTGAGATCGGTGCCTGGTGTGAAGAGGCTTTGCATACTGAATGTGGATTCTTGAATTGCTTTACAATGTTGGTGTGGCCGGCGGTATGAATGTACAAACTTGTTACCTGGTGCGAAAGGTCATGGGAGCATATCCCACGGGAAGATTGTATAAGTGTGACGTGTAGTCACTAGATTGATTGAAGAATGGAAACCAAGTATGAAAATTGTGGTAATATTGCTGATTTGGGAATTCGTGCCTGGAGGACGCTCGGCTCGTCTCGTGGTGGACTGTGGAAGCTTGTTCCGATTATGATGGTTGTTCTTATGTGTTATGGGAAAAGGGATTATTATGGACCCTTGAAAGGTTATTAGCCTGGTACGGTGCGATCAGAATCGGTAAGGATTTAAATATGAATATGGGCTCTGTATCAGACTGGATGTGTTCATTTCAGCATAATGCTCCTTATGGAGGAGTATTCGGACGTTGGATGTCGTTTCGTCGTCGGCTATTTCATGTAATACTATATTGTGCCATGTGAGTTGTGAAACGGCTTGATAAACTTCACATGTGCTGAGGTTCCGCGTAGCAATAATGTTATATGAGCAGGATGACTCTCGAGATTCAGGTCATATATCGCACCTTAGTTGTGCTTGACTTTCGCAGTGTATGGCACTACCTGTCTCCCCAAGGATGGTATTATGAACTTAGCGTGCTTGTGGCCGATAATCGAGTATTGTTTAATAATGAGCATTCTATCTAGGTAAGTATCTCCTTATATAGATTTTATGTGTGGATCGGGTGCCACGCCGCAACAGGCATGTTGTTTGGATCGGGTTGCGCGCCGCAACAGTGTGATGTTGAGTGCAGTCCCCTATGTCTATTTTCGTGTGTTTTGTTTTCCATTTTCCGAGGAAGGTTCGTAACACCTTTTGGGTTGTCTAGTTAGTTACGTGGGGTGAGTAGTTCTTTCCAGAGTTTGTTTTCCTTATGTATCATATTCAAGTTTGTAGTTATCGACACATTGTGGCATCATATGAGATTTTTGGCAGAGTCTGGGGTAGCTTATTTCCTGGGCAGCTTATGCTAGGAGAGATGAGATTATTGGACTTGTTGTCAGTATGATCAAATCGCTATGAGGCATAGTTAAAGAGTAAATATCGGTATTCAGTCCAGAATGAGGTAATGGTTCTTGTCAAGGGGAGAAACTCAATGAATGGTTGACTCGGCAGTTGGTTGTAAATTTCTACACATCTTTTAAGCTGCGGCAGCATTTCAAGAGTTGGAGCAGGACATGTATGTGGCATGAGGTGTGTTGTGGACATCAGGTTCGTGGGATCTCGGCTATTGTTATAAGAGGATGTTATTGTGGTCATGTGAATTATGCAGCGCATGGTGTGAATTCAACAAAGGTATGCCCGTCGTGTTTTGGTACATCGTGTGGTGATTGATACGGTGATCGTATGTTGGAAATAGGCCTAGCAGAAGAGTCCGGATGTTGCAATTTGTCTCTAAGGCTAATTTGACTAAACATAAGGGGAATCTTCAGATTTACTCGGGCCAATGTGCTCAACTGAGTTGTGGTAGTACGGGTAGGTGCACGAAGTGCTAAACAGTGATTTTGGACAACTCCAGCGCAGTTCTTAGCACGTTCGAGGACGAACGTATGTTTAAGTGGGAGAGAATGTAACGACCCGACCTGTTGTTTTGAGCTCTAGCGCGTCGTTCGGCGGTTTGTGGCCATGAGCAACTTCACTTCAAGTATTATGACTTGTACGCATGGTCGGGATTGAATTTTGTGAAGTTCAGAGTTGAATTGGAAAGACAATTCTCATTTCGAAAGCTTTAAGTTGGAAGAATTGACTAATATTGGGTTTTAGAGTAAACGACCTCGGAATCAAGATTTGAAGGTTCCAACAGATTCGTATGATGATTTTGGACTTGGGCATATGTTCGGATCGGGTTTTGGATGCCCCGGGAGCGTTTCGACACCTATTGTGGAAGTTACCTTTTTGGAAGAATTCCATAAATTTGGGTTGAAGTGCATTTCAATGTTATCGATGTCCGTTTAGAATTCTGAGGCTAAGAATAGCTCCGTATGGTGATTCCGGTATTGGGAGCGCATCCGAAAGTGGATTTGGAGGTCCGTAGGTCATTTTGGAGTCATTTGGTGAAAGTAAGAAATTCGAAGGTTTTTGAGAAGTTTGACCGGAAGTGGACTTTGTGATATCGGGGTCGGAATCCGATTTCGGAAGTTGGAATAGGTCCGTATGTCAAACGTGATTTGTGTGCATAATTTGAGGCAATCAGCGTGATTTGATAGGTTTCGGGATCGAATGAGGAAGTTTGAAATTCTAAAGTTCATTAAGCTTGGAATGGGGTGCGATTCATGAATTCGACGATGTTTGATGTGATTTGAA
Source organism: Nicotiana otophora (assembly GCA_000715115.1). Lineage (NCBI taxonomy): Eukaryota > Viridiplantae > Streptophyta > Magnoliopsida > Solanales > Solanaceae > Nicotiana > Nicotiana otophora. Next base: position 19,518 of record AWOL01S0020205.1, read on the forward strand.
GGCTCGACTAAGTTAGTAATATATTTTAGGACGTGTTGGTATAATTGGTTAAGGTCCCGAGGGCCCCGGGTAGATTCCAGGTGGTTAACGGATCGAAATTGGAATTTAAAGAAGAGTTGAGGCAGCTGATATCTGGTGTACCCGCACCTGCGAGGTTTTGACCGCAGGTGTGGAGGGCGCAAATGCGACATTAGAGTCGCAGGTGCGTAGCAGGCTGGCCAGGTGAAGGACCGTAGGTGCAAAGCTTTTGGCCCCATCTGCGCAAGCACAGAAGCGGAAAGTGCCTAGCATAAGTGGAAGCAGGAGCAGAAGTGGAAGGTTTCTCGCACCTGCGAAGCCGCATGTGCGAAGGATGGGGCTGGGCAGTGTGTTCTTGCAAAACGAGGGCTTTTCTCATTTTCACCTCATTTCCTCCATGAGAGCCGGTCTTGGAGCGAGTTTGGAGCTCATTCTTCGTCATCAATGTCAAGGTAAGTGATTCCCACTTATTATAAGTTAAATACATGATTATATATGGATTTGAATATGGAAATTAGTAGAAATTGTGGGGTTTTGATAGAAAACCTAGAATTTGGTATTTTTGGATCTTCAAAATTTCGGAATCCGGGAACGTGGGCCCGAGGGTGATTTTTATCGACTTTTCGATTGGGGTTAGAAATTATTATAAATTAGATTATAATGAGTATTATAGTATATTTTTATAGGTTTGTATATTTATTGGCTAGAGCATTGAACATCGGTTTGAGTCGTCGGAAGGGCTTGGGAACCGGTTAAGGAGCTTCGGAGCGAGGTAAGTCTCCTTTATAACGTTATAAGAGGGAATTAACCCCATAGGTGAAATAAAATTAATATATTCTTCTAATTGTGGGGGCTACATACGCACGAGGTGACGAGAGTCCGTACGTAGCTACTAGCTATGCCTATGCTCGGATAGTCTAGGTATACATCATGCCTTGTTGACATTGCTGTTGATTTATGTTATTATTTGCCTTGAGAAGAATCAAGATTGAGGTTGAGTAATAATTGTCTTGATAGAATGGAAATTTGAAGAAATTTAAGATTTAAAAGGTTTTATTTGAACTTCGAAAATTCGAAAAGAATTGAGGAATATTACAATAGCTTAAGAAATCTATGTGTAACCGTGTCGCATATATGATTCATGAGCGGGGTAATTTTTCTTAAAAATCTTCAAGTTGAATTTCCCTTATTTTGAAAAGAATCAATAAAGAAATATTATTTAAATGTTAAATATATGTTTGACCGCGTCATAGGTATGATTCGCGAGCGGAGTAATTCCTTAAATTTACATGTGACCGCGACGCAGGTATGATTCACGAGCAGGGTAATACAAGCATCTATGGTTCGCGGCGTTCGACCCTCTGCAGTGCACAGTTTAATTTTATTATTGGATCGGGTCGTATGACCTCGACATGACTTGCGAATGATTGTATTAATTGCTTCGGAAATTATAATAATATATATTGCCTCATTGGCCTAAGATATAAACTGTTAAAATGATGAAAATGAATTTGGAAAATTTCTTATTAACAAAAGAATTGTTTACTTATTTCATGATATTGGGCTTACAGCCGTTCTACGTGATCCATGTTTAATCATATCATTGGTATATTAATTATAGCCCATAGTAAGTGTCCGAGTCGACCCCTCGTCACTACTTCTACGAGATTAGGCGGGATACTTACTGGGTACGCGATGAATTACGTACTCATACTACACTTGCAGCACATTTGTTTTGTGCAGGTACATATATGACTAGTGGATTTGAGGGCTCAGAGGCGCAGTTATTACGGGGACTTATGTGAGTTGCACTCTTTACTACGATCCGCATCCAGCAGAGTCTCCTTCAGGGGTATTTATATTTCTCCTGTCCAAAATTGGTATTCCGGACAGCTATTGTATTTTATTTTAAATTCCTAGAAAATGCTCATGCACTTGTGACACCGGGTTCTGGGATGATTATGGGATGTTCAGTATTGAAATTAGGAAACACTGTTATCTATTCTGTAAATTCATCTTTTACTAGTTAAATTGAAGTAAATTTACGATTTCAAAAATATTAAAATGAGAATTTTATTAACTATTTAGCGTTGGCTTGCCTGACAGTGGTGTCCGGCGCCAATTAATCTAAGTTTCAATTTTGTAACGAGCCGAATTGTCATTCTAATAATTAGTGTCTCGTTCAACGACTTAAGGTCGCGAGCAAATTTGTGATGTGTATTGTGACTTGCGTGTGTGGTCGAGTTTGGTTTTCGGATGATTCGGGATTAAATTGAAAGAACAATTCTTATTTAAGAAGCTTAAAAGAAAAGAGTAGAGTGTTGACTTTTGAGAAAACGACTCCGAAATAGAATTTTGATGGTTCCAATAACTCCGTATGGTGATTTTGGACTTAGGAGTGTATCAGGATATTTATTTGGAAGTCCGTAGTTGATCTCCCTTGAAATGGCGAAAGTTGGAATTGGATAGTTTGGAAGTTTGACCGGGACTTGACTTTGGTGATATCGGGATCGGAATGTGATTGTGGAAATTTGAATAGGTCTGTTACGTTATTTATGACTTGTGTGCAAAATGTAACGTCAATCGTACTTGATTTGATAGGTTTCGGCATCGATCGTAAAAGTTGGAATTTTCTTAGTTTTAATAGACTTGAATTGGCGTGCGATTCGTGTTTTTGATGTCGTTTGATGTGATTTGAGGGCCTGACAAGTTTGTATCGTATTATAGGACTTGTTGATACATTCGGACGGGGTCCCAAGTAGCTCGAATGAGTTTCGGGGTGAGGTTTGAGCGAGTCCATGCATTTCGGCACTCTGACGATGTTACGGGACAGTTGAAGTGCGAAAGGCACATTGTAGAGTGCAGAAGTGTGGCCGCAAACTCCCAAAGTTCTGTAGCAGTAGGAATTGTGTGGACTGCATTTGAAGATGTGCGGACCGCAGTTGAAATTATGCGGTCAACAGAATTCTTCTCACGGCTGCAGAAAGGTGATTTGGTAGATTCAATAGTCCTACTTCGGAATCTTATAGCTTTTACTCTACAAGGAATTTGGAGATGATTAAAAAATGGAAGTTGTATTTCTTTGGATCTAGTTTCCAGAAAGATATACCATTAATCCTTTGGCCATTTGTAGGGAAAATTATGGTCAAGTTACTGAAGCCTGGTAGTGAAAAGTTGCTGAAGTGCGGACGCACAATTTGGAGTGCGACCGCAGGACCTGGGATTTGAGACCGCACAAGAAAATGTGTGGTCAGCACAATGGGGATCATATTTTGTACTATATGAACGAGGTTTTCATTTTATTTTTTATTTTTGGACTTTGGGAGCTCGGTTTATGGCGATGATTCGTGGGATTTTCAAGAAAATCATCAGGGTAAGCGATTCTAACTCGGATTTGGTTAATATACATGAATATATCATTGTTTTCATCATTTAATTAGTATTTTGAGATAGAAATTTGGGACAAATTGTAGAAATTTTATAAAACAAAAATTTAAAATTTGGAGGTCGATTCGTTATCGAAATTTGGTAAATTTGGTGTGGTTGAACTAGTATCGGAATGGGTGTTAGGATTTCGTAAAAATTCTATCGGGTTCCGTGAGGCGGGCCCCTCTTTGACTTTTTAATGTTAAATTTTAAGTTGATATTTTATCATCCGAAATT
>AWOL01S0020205.1:23456-33781 GCA_000715115.1 Nicotiana otophora
GGTGATGAGTACGTATTTGGTTTATATGTGCAAATTATATCAGTTAGAATTGTGAGACGCCCTTATGGATTAAATTGAAAATTATTGGCACTTATTAAATCCTCTATTTGTCATGCCTCAATCTTTGTTTGTTGAAATTTATTTTATATGATGATTTAGTTGATTGCTACCTTGATTGTTATATGAATCCCGTGTTTTTGTTGAGTTCATATTTTCTAGAGGTAATTGCATTATGGATTATTCATTTGCAAATAATTTATTTAATAATTTTAAAATGAGGCAAAGCATTAAATTTTGAAATATTATTCTGTTGAGTGATTCACTCCCGAATATTTTATTAAGATTTTATGCACATTATGGTCGATCCATGGGCTCCTTATTGTGAAAAATAATGTATTATTGATTTCTGTGGTAAGTTGTAATATTCGAGCACTTGTGGTACAATTTATGAGATGTCGTGATATAGTTGCGAGGTTTGTTCGGGTGTTTGCACGAGATTTCTGCCATGCTATTGTTACTATTGATATATGCATATGCGGCATGACAAGGCGGCCTCTATATATATATGTGGGTTTGCGCATGTGGCGAAACAAAGTGGAAATATTATTATGCGCGTGCGGCGAGACAAGACGGGCATTTACTTTATTATTGCGCACGTGGCGAGACAAGGTGGGCTATATCGGGGATTGATTTGTGATTACTTATGATGGCCTGGGGGCATTGTTGTTGTTGATATTTATGATTTGGGACTACGAGGCGGTATCTCGGGAGTGCCCTTTTGTTGTTTTTTTCTCTATGGTTGTACTTGTCTTTAGTTATTTTGTCTTTTCGTGATATGTAAATTCCTGTGCTCTTCTGTGATGTATTATATGATTTTATTATGTGTTTTGTATTCCTTGTTGTATTGTGTTGGCTTTGGATCTTCGTACGAGACTAAGAGGATTTGTGTTTATGGATTTTACTTGTTTTCGAGGTTTGAGTTGTTTTGAGTATAAGAAATTGCTATTATGTTTTAATTTAATAAATGTTTACATCCAAATCAGTAATTATAGGGTGCTTCATTTTAATTAAAATGTCATTATATTATTATGTCTTTTGCCTTGTGAACAGTCCGTGCATTGTGATATGAAATGTGGGCACAAAGTGTTGCTAGTAAATGATAATAATATTGGCACGTGAGTTGTCCGTGCGGTTGTGATAGGGATATGGGCATGAGATGCCGTGGAAATATAAAAGTGGGTTGAGATCCGTAATTTTTATGATTTTGAAATAAGGTATCACATGATGACTTTTACTTGAAAGGATTATATTCAAAAGAGTTTATTTGAAAGAATTATATTCATAATATATTTATTTGAAAGGATTATGTTCTAAAGATTTCTATTCGAAAAACTTGTAGATAAAAGGTGTATATTTTGAAGGACTTAATTAATTAGTTGTGCTTGTGTTCATTATTCATTCGGGCAATATTTACGACGTTCTTTGTCACAACCCAAAATCCATTGTAGACCGTGATGGCGCCTAACGCCGTCGTCAGGAAAGCCAACAGTAATTTATTAATTCAATTACCCATCTTTATTACCTTTGAAATCAAAATTTCCATTAACTAATTAGTATAAAATAGGATTTACAAAATGAAACAATGATGGTTATGTGAACTACCACACCAAACATCCAGTAGGAAACCCCAAAACCTGGTGTCACAAGTGCATGAGCATCAACTAGGAAGAATATGATAAATGCAACATCTGCCTGGAATACAAATTAGACAGGAGTATATAAATAACTTTGATGGAGACTCTGTAGCTGCGGATTCGTAGCATGGAATGCAGCTCATCGTAAGTCCCCGCGATAGCTGCACCTCTGTGCCCAAAATATCACTAGACATACATGTACCTGTACAAAAATGTACAACAAGTGTAGTATGAGTACGTAAATAACGTGTACCCAGTAAGTATCATGTCTAATCTCGAAGATGTAGTGACGAGAGGTCGACCTTGACACACACTATGGGTCAATAATATTAAAATAGAAATGTTTAAAAAGACATGGTCTAGGTGAATAACAATAATTTTTCTTAACAAGCGGAAATAAATAATTCTTTCAAGTTCAATAATTTTCAATTAATTATTTATCTTCACAAGCTGCAATAAAATGTCAAGGCATCGTGTACTTTTCAATATTAAGCACGATTTATGCCGAGGTCGTTCGGCCCGATCCAGATTGTCATGTACACTGCCGAGGGACGTGCGGCATGATCCATAGATGCATCTATACTGCTAAGGCATTCGATCCGCTCCACAAGAAAGGAGGACATTGTCTTATGAACCTCCGGAATGAGAAGTTATTATAAGGCTAGCACATAAGGATGTACAATTTCTATTAACGGTCAAGTAATTTGCACAAACATTCATGTGAAATTTCGGTCTTTTATTATTTCCTCTAACAATTTCAAATATAATTCTAGTACTTTAATTAATAAAGGATGCAATTATTATAAGTAATTCGTGATTTGAGTCCTAAACTACCCGAACATAGTATAATTAGTAGCTACGCACGGACTCTCGTCACCTCGTGCATACGTAGCCCCCACAATTAGCAATAATTATTAATTTAAATCACCTATGGGGTAAATTCCCTCTTACAAGATTAGACAAGAGACTTACCTCGCTCCGAAGTTCCATAGCCGGCTCAAACGCCACTCTAATACCTCAAACCGATGCTTGTCGTCCCAAAACTATGCAAACAATATGCAAACCAATCAAAATGTATACTCCAATGTTTGAAATTTAACAATATTTAAACATTCGCAACTCCGCTCAACAATTATAGAAATTTCCTTCAATTTCTCTTAAAGATTCGATAATCATGCACCAAAAATGAAGATTAATTCATGAAATATAATTATAAGGGAGTCAAGAATACTTACCCCAAGTTGTGCGGTGAAATTCCTCCCATACATCGCCCAACCCGAGCTCCAAAATCCGAAAAATGGGTGAAAATATCGAACCCTGGAACTTAAAGGGTTCTGCCCAGTCGCGATTTCCGCCTCTGCGGCCCAGAAGGTCGCTCTTGTGATAGTTGCTTCTGTAGCTCCACGTCTCACCAGCGAGAACCCGAGTCCAGATCGCCCGCCGCTTCTGCGGCCCGTATGCTTATGTACGCCCTCGCTTCTGCGCTGATCACTCCGCAGGTGCGGTCCCTCTTTTGCGGCGAGATGACCGTATCTGCGGTCCCAACACTGCCCATGGAAACCATCTCATGCGCTTGCCTGGCCTCTTTTACGGCATCGCATCTGCGACCCTTTTTCCGCTAGTGCGATTGCACCAGCAACCAGAAAATTCCCAACATTCCCTTAGTTCAAAAATCGATCTGTTAACCCTCCGGAATCCACCTGATGCCCTCTAGACCCCAACCAAACATACCAACAAGTCCTAAAACATCATACGAACTTAGTTAAGTCTTTAAATCACATCAAACAATGCTAAACATATAAATCATCCTCCAATTCAAACTTAATGAACTTTGAAACTTCAAACTTCTACAATCGATGTCGAAACCTATCAAATCACGTCCGATTGACCTTACATTTTTCACACAAGTCATAATTGACATTACGGGCCAACCCAACTTTCGAAATCGGAATCCGACCACGATATCAAAAAGTTCACTCCCGGTGAAACTTCTCAAAAATCATCCAAATTTCTAACTTTCGCCAATTGACGCCGAAATGACCTACGTGCCTCCAAATCAATGTCCGGATATGCACTTAAGACCACAATCACCATACGGAACTATTTCCAGGCCCGGAATCCCAAACGGACATCAATAATATCCAAATCTACTTCAACCCAAACTTAGAAAATTATTAAACCTTCAAAATACCAGCCTTCCGTAATAAGCGGCGAAATACTCCCGGGCTACCCGACACTCGACCCGAACATATGCCCAAATCCGAAATCATCATAAAAACCTATTGGAACCTTAAAATTCTAATTTTGAGGTCGTTTACTCAAAAGTCTAAGTTTTGTCAACTCTTCCAACTTAAAGCTTTCAAATTTAGAATTTTCTTTCCAAACCAACTCCGAACTTCCGGAAATTAAATTCCGACCACACGTGCAAATCATAACACCAAAAGTGAAGATACTCAAGGCCTCAAACCACCCAATGACGCACTAGAGCTCAAAACGACCGCTCGGATCATTACATTCTCTTCCACTTTAAACATACGTTTGTCCTCAAACGTGCTAAGAATTGCGCCAGAGTTGTCAAAAATTAATGTTTAACATCTTGTGCACCTATCTGTGTCACCACAACTTAGTTGAGCACATTAGCTCGAACCGGACTGAAGATCCTTCCTACTATCTTAGCTAACAAGCTTTAGAACCAAATTCCAACATTCAGAATTATCCACGATACCAGATTCTAACGCACGAACACCGTATCAATCACCTGACACCGAACCCAACATGACCATGATCCTCCGCTGAAATCACACTATGCACCACATAACTCATTTTCCCAAGGCAATCTCCCCCAAGCATAACAGCTGAAATTTCTGCTGACCTAAAGCCCGTAGTATACCTCATAACATATATAAACCTTGTTTCAACTCTCACACTACTGCCACGACAGAAGAGATCTGTAGAAACTCATAATCACCTGCCGAATCGACAAATAATGGAGCCTCTCCTCCCGTTAAGGGACATAAATTAATTCTGAGCTGGATAACGATATTTGCTCTTTAATATACCTTTTTATAAATCAGATTGCACTAATTTCAGGTCCAAAAATCTCGTCTCACCCGGCACAAGCTGCTCGATAATAAGGCACCTCAAATATTTACCAAGATCTCATATGATGCTACAATGCGCCAACAAGCTTACAAACTCGAATGTGATACATAAGGAAAACGAACTCTGGAAAGAAACACCCAACCCACGTAACTAATTAAACAACCGAAAAGATGTTATGAGCCTTCCTCAGAAAATGAGAAATAAAAACACAAGAATAGATATTAAGGAAATGTATTCAACATCACACTGTTGCGGCGTGCAACCCGATCCACACATGATACCGTTGCGGTGTGCAACCCGATCCACACATGATACCGTTGCGGTGTGCAACCCGATCCACACATGATACCGTTGTGGCGTTCAACCCGATCCAAATATGATACCGTTGCGGCGTGCAAACCGATCCAAANTTGCGGCGTGCAACCCGATCCACACATGATACCGTTGCGGTGTGCAACCCGATCCACACATGATACCGTTGCGGTGTGCAACCCGATCCAACCATGATATCCGAATGTTTACCTCAAGCACGCCAAGTGCATAGTACAAATTCTGGGGAGACGGATAGCGCATACGCTACGAAACGCAAGCACAACTAAGGTGCGATATTTGACTTGCATCTCGGGAGCCATTCTGCCCACGTAACACCACCGCTACGCGGGACCTCAACACACGTATGAATAATCAAGCCGTCACACAACCCACACGGCACATTAGAGTATCACATGAAATAGCTGACGATGAAATTAACTTCTAATGCCCGAATACTCCTCCATAAGGAATGCTATGCTGAATGAACACCCCCGGCCTGGTGTAGAGCACACATCCACATTTAGAGCCACCAACGGACCTCAAACCGATTATGATCGTACCGTACTGTGCTAATATTCTTTCAAGAATCCACAATAACCCTTTTCCAGGATACATAAGAACAACCGTCAAATTCGAAACAAACTCACACATTAACGATGATACCCAAAAATGTCCATACTTGGTTTTAATCTTTAGCAATGAAGTGACTAACATATCACACTTATACAAATTTCCCCATGGGGGCTCCCACAACGTTCTTCTCAGGTAGCAAAGTTCCCACATCTATACCACCAATCATAAAAATTACGTAAAACAAATTAAGAATCCGCAATTCAATACACGAGGCCTTTTACACAGTACGCTGTCCTCAAGTTACACTAAAGAAAATGCCATCTTACTCTAAACATTTGAATTCCCCCTGCTCATCCGAGCTCGTGACATTCTTGTCAACACCAAATCGCACCCTTGATCCTCAACTTTCAAATCCTCATGCCACGCACTACACCTATCATGCCGCTACGCAAGAAGATCGGAATTCATCATAACTCCTGAACTACTAGTAGAATAAACACTTCAGTGACTAGAAAACCTTTCACATAGCTCATTTCAGAAGAACCAGTGCAACACATAATTGAATTCCCAAATCACAGAAAATACATCTTCAAGTCGTGATATACACCGCCATGACTCTCCTAGAATTTCATATACACTACAAAGCCATTTGAATGAATACCTCTCATATCTATCAAGTTATGGTGGCTTCCAAGCCCAGGAGTTCAACCACAAACCATATGTATAAATTCACGCTGAAGGGGCTGATCACTGCCACAATCATGCTGATTCAACCATTACTAACTGACCCAACTTCTTCAAATTCACTCTTGACTTGCCTTAAAAATACTAGCAGCTCCATTCAAACATAACGAACTAAATCCGCACTCATATCGAGTGACCCGCATCACGAGACTACATTGTCTCAATACTCATAACTCATCGCATACCTTTCTCATGCGCACAATGTCATTCCCAACTGGTATACATATTCTGCAAGACCTCCCACGAATCTGGAGTTATTTCTTCCTTTACTCCGATACTGCACCGTATACCCGACGATGGCATAGAACATTCCAAGTTCCATTTGCAATCCGCTGCGAAGGCTCGGTCCTTAACCACATAACGGACCCAAAATTCTTAGGCACTGCATTTTAATTCTTGAACCCACTAGGACAGTTGTTAAGAGTCACCCACTCTGACCTAGGGGCGGGCATAAAATTCGAAAACCGAATTTCAAACCGAACCGAATTAATTTGTTATTTCGGTATTTCGGTATTTTTCGGTATAGGATTTTCGGTATTACGGTATGGTATTCGATATTCAGTTTTTGATATCGGTATACCAAAATACCGAAATATTTTATGTCCAAGCTCACCTCTATTTCTATTTTCCATCCCAATAAGTTTAAGCCCAACACCCCAAGCCCCCTAATTCCCTGTGTAAACTTGAATTTTGCTGCTCATTACATGCTGGCCTGCTGCTTGTTAGAAATTTAAAATGATTTCCTTTTAATGAATTATGTTGCTGGCCTGTTGTTGCAAACTTGCAATTGCAATTGTACTGGTTGCTCATGCTTCCTTATCAAACTTTTTGGCCTTCTTGCTTAGATAAAGTGTATTTCCTAAGACTTGCTTCATATGTTATCATTATGGACAGAATCTTTTAAGTTATGAATGATGAGAATTGAGAAAGGAACTTTTTTTACATAAAAGAAAATGCAGCAATGACTTACATTGGAGAATGTGCCGCTTAATATTCTTCTTCAATTGCTTGGTTCCACATTTTTCACACACAATACTCATTTGTAAAATGCTTTATACAGCCTGCTATCTTAGCACAGTGTGTCCACTGTCCACTCTCCATTAATATCATCTATTTACGTTTGCAGAACATTTCCTTTTAAAAACACGATTCCATTAATGTATCAAACCGAAAATGTACCGAATCAAAATAAGAAATACCGAACCGTACCGAACTACTTTGGTAGGTATTTGGTATACACAATTGATAAACCGAATACCGAAATACAGAACCGAAGTTCTTAAATACCGAACTAAGTATTAAATGCCCACTCCTACTTTGACCCAGTCTCGAATATAACCAAACTTCAATGCTCTGCTAGCACATGAATACCCTCTCAAAGAAGAAACCGACTGAATTCGTTCTTCGTACATTACAACCACAAGAAACATAAACTTTGAGTTTTCCCAAATCATACACCTCAATCGCTAAGGCGAAGTATAGCACCCATTCATCGAGTTCCTTGTTCGAATTACTCCTGATGTTTTCTTTTCTTAGTCATAAATAGTTCGCTAATGCACTGATAGCTAGAAGTCGCACAAGCAGACAAGCATGTGATCCAATCGTAGATGGTGGGGCTCTCCCACTTAGCTTCAAACTACCATCACATAATATAGAGCCCACCATGATTCCTCCTTCTCAATTACCATGATCTCGCACCGTTAACCCGCTGAATTCTCGAAATCCTTTTGTTAAGCTTTCCTGAACATGCTGAACCATCAGTCATAATCGTATATTTGACCTCTTACCGGGTAAAAAGTAATTGTTTTTGTAGAAGCTTCATCATCATCTCACAACCGTTATCCTACTCACATGAGATAACCCACCTATGAATTTCCATGCCGACATCTTCCAACGACGCTGCACTAGGTGCAACTACCACGCATTCAGTAAACCTCTTGAGCCTATGCTCACCCACCAGCCGTACAAGATCGTTCACTCCCTATTGACATCAGCTGAGAGTTCAACAATTACATCCATCTTAAGTTATATTGCATCTCAAACGATAATCAAATCTTCACACTCCTCCTCATTTCGAGCAAACTTCTTCCTGCCATATTAAAATCTCTCTCCATAAAATGACCATTATTCCAAATAAAATACAAAGGCCAAATCACCCTTCATTACGATTCCCAAGTCGTTCAGCACTTTCTCAAGGCACGTGATTATTCTACCATGGAATTCATATGCTACTTTGCATCTCCCACTTTGGTCAACCATCTCCTTTAAACAACTTTTTGACTTCCATTTCTCATACTTGACCTGCTAGTAATTCGACCACTGTAAGACACCTCCCCATGTCCTTCCTCATTCTTCGTTATCCAGTGTTGTATCAAATCAAACTCCATCTCTGTAAACCTGAGCTAATGAATTGCTACCAGCTTTAAGCCTCCTGGAAGGTAATCTTTCTCGAGTTGTCACATTAGAAATACCAATTCGACCCTGAACTGCTGCACATCGCAGCTCATGCACCATTTCACAACTCCCCGTCCCGAAGGAAACAAACACCATAGCACCGGCAAACCGAAAAAAATGTGTTCAAACCAGGATGACAACACCGCATCACAATGAAAATTCCACACGCTCGAAAATACCAAGTCTGGTTACTCTATCAACCCAAACCTGAACATTCCTATTCCAATCGCCTTTCCTTTACTTGAATTAAATACTGAACCTGTAAATCATGCACTCAGAAATCCTCCTTTCGAGTCATTCACTAGCCTGACACGTAGACAGGCACCCTACCATTACACTAACAACGTGCATAGCCTCAAAACTGTAGGAATTACCGATACTGAGGTGAAATGACAGAACCTCCTTTCGCAAGAAGATGATAATGACTTGTTTAAATGTGCAGGGAGAAACATCTTGCTCAACGACTGTAGTACCACTGAAACTCATCGATGCCCAATTGATATGAGCGCTCAACATCGTATAAGAATGAATAGGAAGGAAATAAAGACACAAGCCTTAATGGAAACAAACCGCCCGATAAAGGAATCAAGAAGGGAAATGCTCCTAACAGCCATGTAGCCTCTCGAAGATAGGTACAGACATCTTTGTACCGATCTGCAAGACTCTACTAGACTTGCTCATGACTCGTGAGACCTAAGTGAACCTAGTGCTCTGATACTATGTTGTCATGACCCAAAATCCATTGTAGATCGTGATGGCACCTAATGCCGCTGTCAAGAAAGCCAACGGTAATTTATTAATTCCGTTATCCATCTTTATTACCTTTGACATCAAAATTTCCATTGACTAATTATGTCACAACCCAATTTTCCCTCTGTGTGACTTCGTGACGGCACCTAGTCTCTACAACTATGTAAGCCTAACATTTTGTGGAATAATAAAATAAAAATCTAAATTCAGCAAACTATTTAAAAATACACAACAATCCCAAAACCCGGAACATCGTGAATCACAAGCTACAGAAGGAAAATCTAGTGTCTCTATACATCAGAGTCTAACAAAGAAAAAATACAAAAGATAATGGACATGAGAAAGNAGAATGAATAGGAAGGAAATAAAGACACAAGCCTTAATGGAAACAAACCGCCCGATAAAGGAATCAAGAAGGGAAATGCTCCTAACAGCCATGTAGCCTCTCGAAGATAGGTACAGACATCTTTGTACCGATCTGCAAGACTCTACTAGACTTGCTCATGACTCGTGAGACCTAAGTGAACCTAGTGCTCTGATACTATGTTGTCATGACCCAAAATCCATTGTAGATCGTGATGGCACCTAATGCCGCTGTCAAGAAAGCCAACGGTAATTTATTAATTCCGTTACCCATCTTTATTACCTTTGACATCAAAATTTCCATTGACTAATTATGTCACAACCCAATTTTCC
>AWOL01S0020207.1:0-13906 GCA_000715115.1 Nicotiana otophora
CTTTACCAAATCAGTACCATATAACTTAGCCTCACCGGGCTCAAACCATCCGATAGGTGAACGTCATCGATGGCCATATAAAGCCTCAAATGGAGCCATCTTGATGCTGGATTGGTAATTGTTATTATAAGCAAACTCGGCCAAAGGCAGGAAACGATCCCAATGTACTGCTCTCCAGAAATGTGAAGTAAATTGAGGGCCTCTATCTGATATGATAGAAATTGGCACACCGTGCAGCTGAACTATATCCTGAATATAAATCTGGGCCAACCTCTCTGAAGTATACGTAGTCACAACAGGAATAAAGTGTGCCGACTTGGTCAACCTATCGACAATGACCCAAACTGCATCAAATTCCGCAAGGTCCACGGCAACCCAACTACAAAGTCCATAGTGATGCATTCCCATTTCCATTCTGGTATAGTCATCTGTTGAAGTAGGCTACCTGGCCTCTAGTACTCATATTTAACTTGCTGGCAATTTAGTCACCTAGCTACATATGCAACTATATAATTTTTCATTCGTCGCCACCAATAATGCTGCCTCAAGTCATGATACACCTTCGTAGCACCTGGATGAATAGAATACCGAGATCTGTGTGCCTCCTCCAGGATCTTTTTCCTTAGTTCATCCACATTAGGAACACACAGACGATCCTGGAGTCGCAGAACTCCATCCGCACCAATAGTAACTTCCTTGGCACCACCTCGTAGTACCATTTCTCGAAGAACCATTAAGTGTGGGTCATCATACCGGCGAGCCTTGATCTGCTCAAATAGTGAAGCCTGAGCTACAACACAGGCAAGAACTCGGCTGGGCTCTGAAATATCTAGCCGCACAAGTCTGTTGGCCAAGGACTGGATATCCAAAGCTAATGGCCTCTCTTTTGCTGAAATGAAAGCCAAACTACCCATACTCTCCGCCTTTCTACTCAAGGCATCTGCAACTACATTTGCTTTACCTGGATGATATAGGATAGTAATATCATAATATTTTAGTAATTCCATCCATCTGCGCTACCTCAAATTTAGGTCCCTCTGCTTGAACAAATGCTGCAAATTGCGATGATCAGTGTAAACTTCACAAGACACCCCATAAAGATAATGCCTCCAAATCTTTAGAGCGTGAACAATCGCAGCTAACTCCAAATCATGTACTGGATAATTCTTCTCGTAGGGCTTCAACTCACATGAAGCATATGCAATACCTCACCCTTCCTGCATTAATACACAATCCAAACCAATGCGTGAAGAATCGCAATACACTGTATACATTCCCAAACCGGAGATAACACTAACACTTGTGTTGTAGTCAATGTTGTCTTGAGCTTCTGAAAGCTTGACTCACAATCATCGGACCATCGAAACTGAACACCCTTCTGGGTTAATTTGGTCAAAGGTGCTGCAATAGATGAAAAACCTTCCACAAACTGACGATAATAACCTGCTAAACCCAGAAAACTCCTGATCTCAGTCGCCGAAGTGGGTCGATGCCAATTCTGAACTGCCTCAATCTTTTTGGGATCAACTTTAATACCTTCGCCCGATACAATATGTCCCAAACATGCTACAGACTCTATCCAAAACTCACATTTAGAGAACTTAGCATATAGCCTTTTTTCCCGCAATGTCTAAAGCACTACTCTCATATGCTGCTCATGTTCCTCCTTACTGCACGAGTAGATCAAAATGTCATCAATGAAGACAATGACAAACGAATCAATATATGACCTGAATACCCTATTCATCAGGTTCATAAACACTGCCGGGGCATTAGTTAAACCAAAAGACATTACCAAAAACTCATAATGACCATATGTAGTACGGAAAGCAGTTTTTGGAACATCCGAATCTCGAATCTTCAACTGATGATACCCCGACCGCAAGTCGATCTTAGAGAACACTTTAGCACGCTGCAACTGGTCTAATAGGTCATGAATACGCTGCAATAGGTACTTGTTCTTAATAGTAACTTTGTTCAATTGGCGATAGTCAATACACATTCGCATTGTGCCATCTTTCTTCTTCACAAATAATACTGGTGCACCCCAAGGCGATATACTCGGTCTGACGAACCCTTTGGCTAGTAACTATTCAAGCTGTTCTTTCAACTCTTTCAATTCTTTCAGAGCCATGTGATACGTTGGAATAGATATAGGCTGAGTATCTAGAGCCAAGTCAATACAAAAATCAATATCCCGATCAGGTGGCATACCTGGAAGATCTAAAGGAAATACATCAGAGAACTCCCAAACTACTAGCACTGAATCAATAGCCGGAGTCTCTGCAGTAGTATCCAGAACATAGGCTAGATAAGCCAAACAATCCTTCTCAACTATGTGTTGAGACTTTATAAAAGAAATAACCCGATTAAATGAACTAACCGACGAACCCTTCCACTCCAGCCTAGGCAAAGATGGAATAGCCAAGGTAACAGTTTTGGCATGACAATCTAGAATATCATGATATGGAGATAACCAGTCCATACCCAGAATAATTTCAAAATCGGTCATCTCGAGCAATAAGAGATCTGCTCTAGTTTCATAACCACAGAATGTAATAATACAAGACCGGTAGATCCGGTTCACAATAACAGAATCGCCTACATGAGTGGACACATAAATAGGAGTACTCAAGGACTCACAAGAAACACCCAGTAATGGAGCAAAAAGAGATGACATATATGAATACGTGGATCCTGGATCAAATAATACTGAGGCATCTTTGCCGCAAACAGAAATAATACCTGTAATCATAGCATTTGAGGCCTCTGCATCTCGTCTAGCCGAAAAAGCATAGAACCAAGCTAGAGCGCCAACTGGTTGGCCTCCGCCTGGCTGACCTCCACCTTTAGGATGGCCCCTACCCACCTGTCCTCCACCTCTTGGTGGTCGGACTACTTGTGGAGAAACTGGTCCGACAAGCATAAGCTGTTGACCCTACTGTACCGGTCTACCCCGAAGCCTGGGGCAAAACCTCCGCATGTGACTGGGACCCCCGCACTCGTAGCTACTCTTAAGTGCGATGGGTTATTGATTAAGTATCTAGCCCTGGGGAACTCAATACCCACTGGGAGGACCCTGAATAGCTGGTGGGCGGTAAGAACTCTCTGGTATAGCACTGAGATAAGGTCGCACTGGAGCACCTCGAGGAGGTGGTGGGGCTGGAAATGGGGGTCTGCTGGACTGCCCTCTCACGAACTGACCTCTACCCCCAGACGGAGCACCTCCGAACTCTCCAGAGTACCTGAACCGCTTATCTCTCATAATCTGCTCTCGGCTCCGCTGACGCACACCCTCAATCCTCAAGGCTATCTCCACAACTAACTCATAAGAAGTACCCATCTCAACCTTTCGAGCCATAGTGGCCTGAATACCGGTATGTAAACCAGCTACAAACCTCCGCACTCTCTCCGTCTCAGTAGGGAGTATCATAAGTGCATGGCGAGATAATTCAGAAAAACTCGCCTCATAATCGGTCACTGACATATGACCCTGCTGGAGCTGCTCAAATTGAAACCGCAACTCTTCCCTCTGGGAGGATGGAATATACCTGTCCAAGAAGATACGGGTGAACCTGTCCCAAATCATGGGAGGAGAATCTGCTGGTCTGCCAAGAACATAAGACTGCCATCATATACGGGCTCTGCCCTCTGGCTGAAAAGTAGCAAAGTCTACCCTATGAGACTCCAATATCCTCATGTTATGCAGTCTGTCCCTGCAACGATCAATGAAGTCCTGTGGATCCTCATGTCGCTCACCCCCTAAGACAGGAGGATGTAGTCTAGTCCATTTGTCTAATAGTTTCTGAGGATCAGTGGCTACAGCTGGCCTGGGCTTAGGTGTAGCTGCTGCCACTGGTTGGGCTCCACCCACGGGTAGTGCACCCTAGGTCTGATATACAACAGCTGCCTGTCCATGAGCCTGCGCGATATATTTATTATAGGATATATTCGGGAGGAGGAACAATTTTTTTTACAATTAATTAATTTAAACAGAAAATCAAGCATATGAGATTTCCATCCTTTAATTTCTTTGTCTAACAATTCACAATATATTCATATATATCATTTAATATTAATTAAACAAGGAATATAATTTACACAAGTAATTCATGCTTTGAGTCCTAAACTAACCGAACTTTAGCATTAATAGTAGCTACGCAAGGACTCTCATCACTTCGTGCGTACGTAGCCCCCGCAAATAGCAACAATTATTCAATTTAATCCCTATGGGAAAATTTCTCCCTCACAAGATTAGACAAGAGATTTACCTTGTCTTGCTCCAATTTAATCCACTAAAAGGCACTTTCCACGATTATCCAACTCTGTCTAGCTCGAATCTAGCCAAAATAATTCGATACAATCACTAAAAATTATAGGAATCAGTTCTATAAGAAAATACTACATTTTTAATAAAAATTCCAAAATTAATTAAAAATTTGTCCGTGGGATCCACGTCTCGGAATCCGGCGAAAGTTACGAAATATGAACGCCCACTCTACCACGAGTCTACCTATACCAAAATCACTAAATTCCGCTAACAATTCAGCCCTCAAATCCTCAAATCTATCCAAGAGGGTTTTTCAACTTTTCCAACTCAATTCACCAATTAAATGATAAAAACAGTGATGGATTCGGGTAATATAATCAATATTGAGTTAAGAACACTTACCCCGTTATTTTCTCTGAAAATCTCCCAAAACTCGCCTAACTCCAAGCTCTAAATAGTTAAAAATGGAAAATGGGATGAAGTCACATTTTCAGAACTTAAACTCTCTGCCCAGTGATTTCTTCTACGCGATCGCGAACTTCCTCACGCGATCGCGTAGCACAAATGTTTCTGCCCAAACATTAACCCTACGTGATCGCATCAAGTCCCACGCGATCGCGATGCACCAGGTTCCGACTCTACGTGATCACATCCCTCTTCATGCGATCATATAGCACAACACGTGGCCCAGCTTTCTCTCAAGTTTCCCCTACGCGATCGTAAACAATGAAACGCGATTGCGATACACACTGGCCAATCTTACGCGATCGCGGACGTGTCCATGCGATCGTAGTGAACAAATTCCCAGCTGCCCAAATTGACCCTACGCAATCACAACCCCATTCACACGATTGTATAGAACAAATCCACCTCTGCCTAAATTACTCTACGCGATCGCGTATAAGGATACCAGAAGAAAATACCAGCAGTGTTCCAAAGGCCAAAAATGATCTGTTAGTCATTTGAAACTCACCCGAGCCCCTCGGGACCTCGACCAATTATACCAACAAGTCCCAAAACATCAAACGAACTTAGTCGAACCCTCAAATCACACCAAACAACGCTAAAACCACGAATCATCTCCCAATTCAAGCTTAATGAAACTTAAGATTTCCAACTTCTACATTATGTACCGAAACCTATCAATTCAAGCCCTATTGACCTCAAATTTCTGCACACAAGTCATAAATGACATAACGAAGCTATGAAAATTTTCAAAACTGGATTCTGACCCCGATATAAAAAATCACCATACTCTACGCGATCGCGTATAATTTAACTACGGACTTTCAAATAAAATTACGAACACGCTCCTAAGTTTAAAATCACCATACAGAGCTATTCGAACCATCAAATCCCGATTCCTGGGTCGTTTTCTCAAAATATTGACCAAAGTCAAACTTGCCCTTTTAAGGCTAACTTAAGGAACCAAGTGTCTCGATTTCAACCCAAGCTCTTCCAAATCCCGAACCGACTATCCCTGCAAGTCAATAATCATTAAAAGCACATATGGGAAGTTTTATTTTAGGGAACGGGGTTCTAAAAGTTAAAATGACCGGTTGGGTCATTACATAAATATTAGAAAAATAACTCAGATTATAATTTTGTCTAATAAAATATATATTTTTAAAGAGTAAAAAAGACGAATGATATTTCGCTAAGGGTATTCGTGCTCTTAATATAACTAGTCGCAATAAACGTGCATCGCACGTCATTACACGTGAATCATCGCGAACAAACATTTAGGTAATTCTTGTAATTGTTATCATTTTTTTCTGGAACAGTAAATTATTTGTTAGGAAGAGCATTTATGTTTGCTGAGAAAATTCATCCAAAACAAGTTATGTAATTCTTCTTATTTACTTGAAAAAATCAATCAATCATTCGTTAGAAAGAGAATTGATAGATACTTCTCACTCTTTAATTTAGCTAACTGTCACGACCCAAATTTTCCTTCTGTGTGACGTCGTGACAACACCTAGTCTCTACGACTAGGTAAGCCTAATATTGCAGAATAATGAAATAAAAACATAAATTTAACAACCAACTATTCAAAAATACATAGCAATCCCAAAACCCGGAACATCGTGAAACACAAACTACAGGAGGAAAATCTAGTGTCTCTATACATCAGAGTCTATCAAAGAAAAATACAGAAGATAATGGACATGTGGAAGAGTAGAAGGGGAATCCGAGGTCTGCGGACGCGGAAGATATACCTTGAAATCTCCAAAGTTGTCCCGGCTCACTGATAGTGCGGTTGATAAGGAGTACCTGGATCTGTACACGAAAAACATGTGCAGAAGAATAGCATAAGTACACCACAATCGTTACACAGTAAGTGCCAAGCCTAACCTCGGTCGAGTAATGACGAGGTCAGGTTAGGGCCCTACTATATATATATAACAAAACAAGATAGAGTGTAATACTGCTGTAAAATAAAGACTGAAATTTAACAAGAATGAAATCATAGAAGGTAACAACTCAGTACACAAAAACACAACAGAGGATCTCCCGGAATACCGTTCCGTAGTCCCAACGTAAATATGCAGTACAGGGGGATCTCCCGGAATACCGTTCTGTAGTCCCAAAGTAAATATATAGTACAGGGGGATCTCCTGGAATACCGTTCTGTAGTCCCAAAGTAAATATACAGTACAGGGGGATCTCCTGGAATACCGTTCTGTAGTCCCAAAGTAAATATACAGTACAGGGGGATCTCCTGGAATACCGTTTTGTAGTTCCAAAGTAAATATGCAGTACAGGGGGATCTCCCGGAATACCGTTCCGTAGTCCCAAAGTAAATATGCAGTACAGGGGGATCCCCCGGAATATCGAGAGACCACACAAGCCAATACTCGACTCGGCTTAGAAATATCCAATATCACAAACTGGCTGGCTAAGGCCTGAACATCCAACGCCAATAGCCTCTCTGCTACTGGTAGATATGCTAAACTCCCCAAACTCTCTGCCCGGCGACTCAAGGTATTGGCCACCACATTGGCCTTACCATGGTGGTAAAAATGGTGATATCATAATCCTTAAGTAGCTCCAACCACCTCCTCTGACGCATATTAAGATCCTTCTACTTGAACAAATGCTGCAAACTCTAGTGATCGGTGTAAATTTCACAAGGAACATCGTACAAAATAATGCTGCCAAATCTTCAAGGCATGAACAATAGCTGCTAACTCCAGGTCATGGACAAGATAGTTCTTTTTGTGCACCTTCAGTTGTCTGGATGCATAGGCAATCACCCTACCGTCCTGCATCAATACCGCGCCGAGCCTAATCCGCGATGCATCACAATATACAGTATAAGACCCCGAACCTATAGGCAATACCAATATTGGGGCTGTAGTCAAAGCTGTCTTGAGCTTCTGAAAGCTCTCCTCACATTTCTCTGTCCACTTGAATGGAGCACCCTTCTGGGTCAGCCTGGTCATAGGAGCTGCAATAGATGAGAAACCCTCTACAAATCGACGGTAATACCCTGCCAAACCAAGAAAACTCTGGATCTCTGTAGCTGAGGATGGTCTGGGCCAACTCTGTACTTCTGCAATCTTCTTCGGATCCACATGGATCCCCTCATTCGATATTATATGACCCAAGAATGCCACTGAGTCTAGCCAAACTTCACACTTTGAAAATTTTGCATATAACTTCTTTTCTCTCAAGGTCTGAAGTGCAGTCCTCAGGTGCTGCTCATGATCTTCCAGAGTCTGGGAGTACACCAGAATGTCGTCAATAAACACAATAACAAATGAGTCAAGATAAGGCCGGAACACATTGTGCATCAAGTGCATAAAAGCTGATGGGGCATTGGTCAGCCCAAAAGACATAACAAGAAACTTATAGTGACCATATCTGGTCCTGAAAGCAGTCTTCGGGATATCTTGCTCCCGAATCATCAACTGATGATATCCTGAATGTAAGTCAATATTGGAAAACACTCTGGCACCCTGTAATTGATCAAATAAGTCATCAATACGCGACAATGGATAGAACCATTCATTTACTTCACGAATAAGACAGGAGCACCCCAAGGTGACACACTGGGCCGAATAAAGCCCTTATCAAGCAACTCCTGTAACTGATCCTTCAACTCTTTCAATTTAGGAGGAGCCATATAATATGGAGAAATAAAGATGGGCTGAGTGCCCAACAATAAATCAATGCCAAAATCAATATCTCTGTCGGGCAGCAAGCCTAGAAAATCAGCTGGAAACACATCTGGAAAGTCCCTTACTACTGGAACTGACTCGACTGTAGGGGTATCAATACTGACATCTCTCATATAAGCTAGATACGCGTCACACCCCTTGTCAACCATTCGTTGAGCTTTAAGAAAAGAAATAACTCTGCTGGGAGTATACTCTAAGGTACCTCTCCACTCTAATCACAGTAAACCTAGCATAGCCAGCGTCACGGTCTTAGAGTGACAATGAAGAATAGCATAATGGGGCGACAACCTGTCTATGCCCAAAATAATATCAAAGTCCACCATGTTGAGCAATAATAAATTAGCTCTGGTCTCAAAACCACTAAGAGCAATCAAACACGACCGATACATGCGGTCCACAACAATAGAATCTCCCACAGGAGTAGACACATAAACAGGGGAACTCAAAGAATCCCAAGATACGCCCAAATATGGAGAAAACTAAGAGGACACATAAGAATATGTAGAGCCTGGGTCAAATAATACCGACGCATATCTATGACAGACATGGACAATACCTGTAATGATAAAATCAGAAGCGACTGCCTCTGTATGAGCAGGAAGGGCATAATATCTGTCCTGGCCTCCCCCTCTAGGGAGACCTCTACCTCCCTGACCTCAACCTCGGGCTGGATGAGCAGGTGGGGTGATAGCTGGTTCTGTAATCATAGCTTGAGGACTTGGTGGAGCACGCTGTGGCTGAGCAGTCTGTGGAGGTGCACTCTTCCTAAATCTGGGGCAATCCCTCACTATGTGGCGAGTGTCGCCACACTCAAAACAAGCTCTGGGAGGGCGTGGCTGCTATGACTGGATCGGGCCATGTCTGCTGGACTGGCCTCTAGGAACAACCCGTGCAGGAGGCACACCAGATACTAGCGGTGCATAATAAGGCTTTTGGGGCCTAGAAGGAGCTGGAACACCACTGGCGGCTGGAAGAGCTGAATGAATGGAAGGACTCACATAACCCCTACTATGGCGAACTGTTGGGACACGAGCTACCGAATAATTACCAGTCTCTCGAAACCTCTTGGCCTCCCTTTCCTCTCTATCCCGGGCAAGCATTCCCTCTAATCTCCTGCAATACTCACAACCTGCTGATAAGAAATATCCATCTCCAACTCCCTCGCCATACTAATCTGGATGTTGGGGTGGGGTCTCTCAATAAACCATCGAACTCTCTCTCGAACTATGGCGACCAAGGCCGGTGCATGTCGGGCCAAATCACTGAAGCGGACTGCACACTCTGACACAATCATAGATCTGTGGCGCAGCTGCTAAAACTCCGCGTGCCATAAGTCCCTGAGGCTCTGAGGGACATAATCTCTCAAAACTATGTCTGAGAACGGAGTCCATGTAAGTGAAACTGCCTGATCTGGACTACTCAGCTCATACCACTGATAGGCTGCTCCTCTAAGCTGGAATGTAGTAAAAGAAACCCCACTCATCTCCGCTACGCCCATAGTACGGAGAATACGATGAAACTCCTCCAGAAAACCCTGAGCATCATCTGTAGCTAATCCGCTAAAGGTAGGTGGGTGGTACTTCTTGTACCTCTCAAGTTTGAGCTGCTCCGCCTCATAAGCTGCTGCCCTAACCTCGGGCTGAGTTGGAGCTACCGACTGCATTAGTACAATCTCTAGAACCTAGTCGACCTGAACCCTCTACTCTGGAGTACTGACAACGGGAGTCTGTGCTCCTTCCCCAACCTAAGATGTGTCAAGATCAAGTGGAATCAATCCAGCCTGAGCTAAGGTGCTGAACATGCTCGAAAACTGGGCTAGAGTCTCCTGGAGGGCTGGGGTAGAAACAGGTACCTCAGGTGCCTGCCGTCCAGCTAGAGCTACTAGGGGCTCCTCTGTAGTAGCTAGTGCGGGTGCTTTGGATGCACCACGTGGACGTCCTCATCCTCTACCCCGGCCCCGACCTCTCATGGCTCTAGCAGGGGGATCAGGTACCTGGTCATCAGATCCACTTGTACGTGTCCTCACCATCTGTGAGAGAATATAATACAGAAGTTTAGAATTTTTTTGAAGTCAACAACTTTCGCACGACAAGGAATCAAAGTAGTGAAATTTTCCTAACAGTTCCATAGCCTCCCGAAGATAAGTACAGATGTCTCTGTATCGGTCCGCGAGACTCTAATAAACCGGCTTGTGACTCACAACACCTATGAACCTAGAGCTCTGATACCAACTTGTCACGACCCAAATTTTTCTTCCATGTGACATCGTAATGGCACCTAGTCTCTACGACTAGGTAAGCCTAACATTGCGGAATAATGAAATGAAAGAATAAATTTAACAACCAACTGTTCAAAACTACACAGCAATCCCAAAACCCGGAACATCATGAATCACAAACTACAAGAGGAAAATCTAGTGTCTCTATACATCAGAGTCTATCAAAGAAAAATACAGAAGATAATGGACACGGGGAAGAGTAGAAGGGGACTCTGAGGTCTGCGGACGCGGCAGATATACCTTGAAGTCTCCAAAGTTGTCCCGGCTCACTAATAGTGCGGTTGATAAGGAGTACCTAGATCTGCACACGACAAACATGTGCAGACGAGTAGCATGAGTACACCACAATCGATACCCAGTAAGTGCCAAGTCTAACCTCGGCCGAGTAGTGACGAGGTCAGGTCAGGGCCCTACTGGTATATATATATTAAAACAAGATAGAGTGTAATATCGCCGTAAAATAAAGGCTGAAGTTTAACAAGAATGAAATCATAGAAGGTAACAGCTCAGTACATAGAAACACAACAGAGGATCTCCCGGAATACTGTTCCATAGTGACAAAGTAAATATGCAGTATAGGGGGATCTCTTGGAATACTGTTACGTAGTTCCATATGCAGTACATGGGGATCTCCCAGAATACCGTTCCATAGTCCCAAAGTAAATATGCAGCACATGGGAATCTCCCGGAATACCGTTCCGTAGTCCCAAAGTAAATATGAAGTAGGGGGGAATTTTCCGGAATACCGTTCCGTAGTCCCAAAGTAAATATACAGCGAAACAACAGAATTCAATAGTTACGGCACGAAATTCTGTAGTTCATCCTAAGTACCAGTTAAGGAAAGACAGGTAAATTCACTAAACATGCTTCACGTAGTTCAAGTAAATAGTTAAGGCAAGTAGGCATGTTATTCTAATCTAGCAGGATACTACAAATGCTGATGAAACTCAAATAAGAAAGAAATCATGTTATTACTTAGTAGAAAATTGGGTTTTTAGACAATTAGCATGTGTACGTACTCGTCACATCACGTACACGGCGCTCATATATCAAAAATAGTACAAATCCTACGGGAATTTCCCTCATACAAAGTTAGGCAAGCCACTTACCTCGAACCAAGCTCAATCAATCGGTCAAAATGCCTTTCCCACGAATATCCAGTTTCGAATATCCCAAATCTAGCCAAAAGTAATTACATATCATAAATACATCCATAATAGACTCATCTAATTAATGAAATCAATACTTTAATAAAAATTCTGAAATTCACCCTAAAATGTCGATCCGGGCCCACCTCTCGGAATCGGGTAAAAGTCACGAGGCTAACCATAACAAATTTACTAAAATCCGACTCCAAATGGTCCTTCAAATCCACAAATCAAACTTTCTAACTCCCTAGTCTCAAACTCCCAATTCCACCTTAAACACACACTAACTAGGTGAAAACATAAATAGGGAAGCAAGATTATTGATAAACCATAAGCACAAGGGACTTGTCTCAAGAAATCTCTCGCAAATGCTCTCAAAATTCGCCCTAAGCCAAGTTTGCAAAGTCCAAAATGACAAAAATCACGAAGCCCTTCGGTTTTAAACACTGCCCAGGCATTTCTGCACCTGCGGANCTTCATTAAATTCCCTAAAACCAAATCCATTTCTTGAAGTTCATATTTTGTCTGAAGACTAAGGGTGTGTTTGGTATGAAGGAAAATATTTTCTATGAAAAATATTTTCGTAGAAAATGTTTTCTCGAAAAATAAGTAGTTTTATCACTTATTTTCCCTTATTTAGTTGGTGAGTGAAACAAATTTTGGAAAAAAAATTTTCTAGTGTTTAGCTAGAGAGTATAAAATATATTTTTATGTTACTTTCCTCAACCCACCTTCCCCAAAATTCCCATGTTTTATGTACTCCCNCTGTGCGCTTGTGCGAAAACTGGGCGCGTTTGCTCAAATCACTTGCCCGCTCTGCCTCTGAACCTACGATGAAAGGGCCGCACCTGCGGAGCCTGGGCTCGCACATGCGTGTGTGCTTGTGCGAGAAATGAGCGCGTCTGCGCAAATCACTTGCCCCCTCTGCCCCCGAACCTGCGAAGAAAGGTCCGCACCTGCGCGTGCAAGCCTGTGGAAATCCCTTCCGCTTCTGCGGTCTAACTTCGCACCTGCGGGCAGCCTTGCATATTTGCGGGCATCGCAGGTGTGGCCTTTTTCTACGCACTTGCGACCCCTGACCAATCCATCGAACTCTGCTTCTACGCCAATTTGGTCGCACCTGCGGGCAGCCTTGCGCAGGTACGATTACAGCAGAACCAGCCCAGCACTAGAAAATCTTCCAAGTTTAAAAATGCTCTGATAACCATCCGAAACTCACCCCGAGGCCCCCGGGACCTCAACCAAATATACCAACAAGTCCTAAAATACCATACAAACTTAGGCGAGCCATTAAACCACATCAAACAATGCTAAAATCACAAATCATCCTCCGATTTAAACTTAAAGAACTTGAAACTTCCAAATTCGACAACCGATGCTGAAACCAACCAAACCACGTCCGATTGACCCCAAATTTTGCACACAAGTCATATTCAACATTATAGACCTACTCCAACTTCCGAAATTGGAATCCAACCCTGATATCAAAAATTCCACTGCCGGTCCAAAACTCTAAAAATTCGATTTTCGTCAATTCAAGCCTAAATAAGCTACGCACCTCCAAAACACAATCTGAAAATGCCCCTCAGTCCAAAATCACCTAATAGAGCTAACAAAACTAACAGAACTCCATTCCGAAGTCGTCTTCACATAGTTCTGACTATGGTCAAAATCCTAAGACTTGAGCTCTCGTTTTAGGGACTAGGTGTTCCAAACCACTTTAAAAATCAAAACGAAGCCCCCCGACAAGTCACATAAACAGAAAAAGGTACGGGAGAAATAGTAAATAGGGGATCAGGGCTATTACTCTCAAAACGACCGGTCGGGTCGTTACACTACACACACTACTTATATTTTATCAATACTATTAGTTGTGGTTACTTATGTGAATAAATAGCAAGTTCTAGAAATATATGAGAAAACTTGCTAAACTAAACCATAAGAACTTGCTGAAAGATCCTGAAATGTGAATATATATATATATATATATATATATATATATATATATATATATATATTTGTGTGT
>AWOL01S0020207.1:23840-79723 GCA_000715115.1 Nicotiana otophora
CCCCTATTTACTGCTATGTTTGTGCTTTATAGCAGTTGTATCACTTATCAGGTTAGTTAGTTCGGGTTTAGAGTGAAATGAGACATTTAGTCTCTTAAATGGAAAGCTTAAGTTGGAAAACTCGACCGGATGTTGATCTATGTGTAAACGACCTCTGATTCGATTTTTGATGATTCTAATAGCTCAGTATGGTAATTTTGGACATAGGAGCGTGTCCGGATAATTATTTGGAGGTCCGTAGTGGAATTAGGCTTGAAATGGGGAAAGTTAAATTTTTGGGAAGTTTGACCCGGGGGTTGACTTTTTGATATCGAGGTCGAATTTTGATTTCGGAAGTTGGAGCAGGTCTGTAATATCAAGTGTAACTTGTGTGCAAAATTTGAGGTCAATTAGACGTGATTTGATAGGTTTCGGCATCGGTTGTGGAAGTTGAAGTTTTGAAGTTCATAGATTTCGGAAGGTTTCGATGTTGTTATGTGCATTTTGAGGTCTCGAATAGGTCTGTATTATGTTATGTGACTTGTTGGTATGTTTGGACGTGGTCCTGAGGGGCTCGAGAGTGTTTCGGATTGAATTCGGGCTATTTTACCTTCATTTTGGAACTGCTGTGTTCTGCTGATTCTGGTAAGACCGACCTGCGGCTGGTTTGCGTAGGTGCGATGGTCGCAGAAGGGAGAAGAAGAGTCGCAGAAGCGAGAAGAGGCTAGGTGAGGAAGACCACAGAAGCGGATATATGTAGCGCACCTGCGTGCGTGCAGATGCGGTATTTGGATCGCAGGTGCATAAGGCTTCGCAGAAGCGGAATTTGACATCCGCAGGTGCGGGAGTTTCTGGGCAAGGCCATTTTCACAGAAGCGGAGGTTTTACCACAGATGCGACTATTTCTCCGCAAATGAGGAAAATGTTGGGCAGAACCCTTTAAATTCGAGGGTTCGATATTTTCAACCATTTTCGGATTTCGGAGCTCTGTTTGGGCGATTTTGGAGAGGAACGTTTTCACACAACTTGGGGTAACTGTTCTTGACTCCCTTGTGATAATATTCCATGAATCTATCTTCATTTTTAGCAATTGGTTGATGAATTTAAAGAGAAAATTGGGGGTGTTGGCCTAAAGTTCATAATATGAATTTTTGAGTTTTGAACATCAATTTGGAGTCGGAATTGAGTGAAATTAGTATGGTTGAACTTGTAATTGGATGGGTTGTCGGATTTTGTAAGTTTCGTCAGGTTCCGAGAAGTGGGCCTTACGGGCAATATTTGGAGTGTAATCTCGGATTATGTGGGAAAAATAGTAGTATTTTGATATGGAATTAATTTCTATAATTGTGTGGACTGAATCAAATTTATTGTGACTAGATTCGAGCTATTCAGAAGTTGATACGCGCGAAATGGGATTTCTGCAGCATTGTTTAGCTTGCTCGGCTTTGGATTCGTCTTGCTCGAGGTAAGTAACTCTTCTAATCTTGGAGCTGAGGGTATGAACCCTGAATATATGTATTAAATGAATTGTTTGGAGGTGACGAACATGCTAGGTGATGGGCGTGTGGGCTGCACCATAGAAATTGTGAAGTAATTGTTCCATGAACTTTTGTAGTAAAAGAATCTTGGCATTTTCCATGCAGTTTTATGTGTTGAAGAAATTGAGCTGAGAATCATATTAAAAATCATGTGAGGTTGTGTGCCAGTATTATTGAGACCCACAGAGGTCATATTGCTGTGAATTATTTATTTTAAATTGAAAATTCATACTCGGTCATATTCATTTCATTACATATCATATCCCAGTCTCTGTTATTATTTATTGATACATCATATCATCATTTATGGGCTATTTTCATGACCTTGTGAGCCCATGAGAGAGAGACTGGAGAGATGAATGACTGAGGGAGGCTAAGAGCCTGACTGTGAGGATATAATTATGTGGATCGTGGTTTCCTGCCTGTAGCAGGCCATATTGGCTTTATATATATTATTATTATTATTATTATTATTATTATTATTATTATTATTATTATTATTATTATTATTATGTGGATCGGGGCTGCCCCCCTGCAGGAGGCCTTATAAGCTTTATTATAGCACGTGAGTTGTCCGTGCAACACGAGAGTTGTCCATGCAGTTTATAGCGCTTGGGCTGAAGGAGCCCCTCCGGAGTCTGTACACCCTCAATGAGCGTGGATGATATTATTGAGGGATGGATTTCCCTGGACATGAATTTGTACGAAGTACTTGATACCTGGAGATGGATTTCTCCACAGGGTTGGATTGCCCTTTTTCATCGGTACTGGGTGACTTATAGTCAGTGTTGTATATGTTCCGGGATGGATTTGCTTGGGCCATATATAGTACCGAGTGGTTGAGCATGATGAGTGAAAAGTGAGAAGCGATGGGATTGAGTACTCTCAGAGTGTGGGTACATGGGTTCATCTCTGAGATACATTGCATTGACATGCACACATGACATACATGCATAGAGATGTATTTTCCTCATGTTGTAAGGTATCACATCATTAATGATTTTTCACACATGTTGACAGCTGGGTATAGTGATGCATTTGTTTTACACTGGTTATCTGGAAAGAAAATGAAACATCTTACTTATTTTGGATAGGATTTTTGGAGAAATTATTGTTTTCAAAATTATTCATATTTTTGGCAACTTCGGTAAACAATTTGGGTTTTCACTGATGTATTCGAAAGGAAGAACTATTTTTTTGAAATTAGAATTTAGTTGAGCATTTTATCTTGAGTTACTTTTTGTATTATTTGCTTTACGTTGCTATGGACTATTGTGGACTATTGGTTTGGACCCGACCTTAGTAAAAGCTCGTCACTACTTTCAACCTAAGGTTAGGTTTGTTACTTACTCAGTACATGGGGTTGGTTGTACTGATACTACACGTCTGCGCATTGCGTGCAGATGTTGGTTGTTATTGTTGCTATGCTCGATGGTTGACAGATTTGAAGATGTACCTACGTTCATATTGTAGTTGCCTCTTGTTCATGGTAGCCTTAGATTTATAAAAACTCTGTTTATGTATTTTTTAAATAGAAGATGTATTTACATCATATCAACTTTGTAAATTCTATTATAAGAAGCTCATGATTTGTACTACCAGTTCTTGGGGAATGTATAAGTTTAAGATCTTTATCTACTTAAATTGCTTTAATAATTGTTATTGGAATTAGATAATTGAAAGTTGGCTTACTTAGCGGGTTGGGTTAGGTACCATCACGACTAGTTAGATTTTGGGTCGTGACAAGGTGGTATCAGAGCTCTAGGTTCATAGGTTCTACAAGTCTTGGGCAAGTGTCTAGTAGAGTCTTGCGCATCGGTATGATGACGTTCATACTTATCTTCGAGAGGCTACAGCGCATTTAGTATATATACTTCCCATCTTTCTTTCCTTATTGTGCGGGATTGATTCAGCTTGAGATATAACTCTTTGAATTCCTTCCACGTATTCGTATGCGCACATGAGTACTGAGTATCAGTTGTGCATTGCCGGATTTTGATTCCATGGATGAGGTTCGAGGTGAGTATTCTGTATTTTGGTGATGGACCAGTCTCGAGGACTTGAGGCCATGGTTAGACCGCAGCTTAAGCTCGGTAGCTTTAGTTGTAACCTGTACAATTGGACTCATATGTCCGGTAATGGACTTAATGTCCCTATGAGTGGAATTTGTGGTTCGATGAGCGGTGGAATGGCCTTATGATGAGTATGATGTAACTGCGGGATGTGTTAAGACAATTTGAATGTGACGAGAGGTGTTTCCTTGAAATGTAAAGGAAAGGCAATTGGGTGCTTGATTTCTGTTTTGATGTCACATAGAGTCTCGAGTATGAATATTTTGAAGGATCTTTCACATTGTTAAATTTTGGGACAAAGTAAATTCTCATGTATGGTTAATGAGTTTGGACTCAGATAGACAAAGTGATTACATAGAAACTGTAACCGTGAAAGGGTATAACAAGATACCAATTTGAGGCTAAGCAGGTGGGTCATCCCCTGCGGAGTAATCTATGTAGGTATGTTCCTTATAATGTGAGTGGAGAGTTTCTTTTCCGCCAGTAGAGCGTATATGTGGAGATTTAAATTTGAATCTGGATGAGAAAGTTGACTTGAGTGTTAAGAGAATGAATGCGAGCTTAGCAGACGATTGAGGTATTTTTATGGTTGGCATTGTATGAGCTTGAGAAGAATTTTCGTTAAACTGACTGCAGTATTATGGCAGTAATAAGTATGAGTATTGTGAGTTATGAAGCGTTTTAATCTATGGCTTTGGGCCAAGTGGGGGAGCCTACTATTGACAATTTAATTTCATGGTTATGTGTCAAATTTTTGTTTTGGTCTGAGGTCTACTTGGGAATCAGTGATGACTTGCAGAGGTGGAGTTCGGGAATGACTCGAGTAAAGGAAAATTTGGATATGGGTGGTGTTATGCTTTATGGGTATATGAGAAACATTAGATGATTGAGTTGTTATTTGTAAAGGATGTAGCGTGCATGTGGTAGGGATTCACTCGGTTGCTTAGAAGAGTGGATTACTTCCTTGGGTGTTATTGTGCTAATGGGGCACAGGTCGTTCGGTTCATTTGAACAATTTAATTGAGACTTGAGTAGAGTGGAAGACTCTCAAGAACGGTTCTAATGGATGAAAGATTTAAATGTGGCAGTTGAGAATTTTGCAGATTTGCGCACGGCAAAAAAATCGGAGGGTTACACTGGATGGTGTCGAGACTCGCAGTATTTCTGCATCATTGTGGATTCTACATTTCAGTATCAGGTAGGTAAGATAAACAGCTTGAAATTCACATAAGGTCTCTTCAGAGTGGGTATCTTGATTGTTGTACTATCGTGGTGCTTAGGAGAACATTCAGCGGCTTATGAGCCTTAGGGCGGTGTGGTTTTATGCTAGGATCTCATGTGGTGAGTTTTGGGTTGAGGATTGAAGTATTATGGAAGGAGGAGTATCAATTTGAATGTAATTCAGAAGGAACTCATAGAAATTAGGACAGTTTAGTAACCGGTTGGATCAGCATGGTAACGAATCTGTTGGGCTCTTTTGGTACTTATGATGTAGTGAGTTTCTACAGGTGTTTTGTGGCGATACTCTTGGGTCTTGACGGCCTGCGTAGCCTGGTTGAGTTAGAGGGGTTCAGTCCTGACGGTTTGGTTTTGTGCAAATGGGGTTCGGAGAGTTCTTTATCGTTTCTACCACGGTTAGAGATGTATATTTCCTACTAGCATGAGGAGCATGTGATGTATAGCAATTTTCTTCTGGATGGGATCAAATGGAAAGTTCTTGGCTAATTAAGTATGCAATTTCTTGTGACTCAGAGTGGATTACGAAGCTCTCGTATCTTTCGTATGATGGCATGGTATGTGCGGTGTGTTGTGTAGGATTGAGAATTGCGTGTGTAAGGTCACGATTCAATTTGGGAGGGAAGGTCATGAGTCCTTAGGCAGCATGGACAGTTTCAGATGACTAGGTAAATTATATTACTATCTATATTGGTTTGATGATGGTATATATTTCATAAGGGGTAAGATGTTTTGAGTTATGGATACTTCATTAGTATTGCGGCACTCTCTTGTTTGATCGATTGCTTATGTTGAAATTTTACCTCGTGGCACAGAATAATTATAGAAGTATTCCTTGTGGGATGATCGTGTATTGGGGAAGTGTTAGATATTCGGGCGGAGGAGATGGGACCAGAAATGGTGGTTCGCGTGTTCTATGGACTTGGAGACTGGGAGTTGTTAGGAGCAGATTGTTTCATAGCGGTGGACTGTGAAATCGTGACCAAAGCTAGCCAGATGATAGTATGTGTTATGATTCAGTCATTGTGGGCTTTCAGAGGGTTATTTGTCTATTTTTGGGTGACCAGAGTTTATTTGGGGGTCGATTGGTAGGCCCAATTAAGATGTGTATTCTACACCGAGTCGGAATGGTTGGCTCCATACTGCTATTGTTGAGAGATGTGCCATTTGGTTGATATTGAACTTATTCGTGTTCTGAAGTGATCTGTGAGTTACTCCTTTATGTCATGAGGAGTAGTGATTCATTGGTTATGTGCACACATGGTGCGGTTCTACTAGGGGCCTCATGGCGGAATTTGAGCGAGATGAGTATTTGGGTATTGAATGATCGATTGCGTAATGGTTATGTTCTTTCAGGTTCATGTGGCATTTTTGTCATTTGCCTATGCGTCGTTATTAATTTTTGAGTAGGGTGACTCGAGGAAAAGAATATGGACCAGTGTATAGATAGGATCGCGCATTACAGCGGAGTTATATTAAGGTATGAACCTTGGTTTCGAATCATGTGATGCTTCTACGATGTGGATGGATTATTAGCATTTCTTTGTGGCGGTACTTGTTAATCTGGCAAGACAGTTCTCTCATTTGAGTCATTTTCCATAACTGAGTGCATTTGAATTGTTGCGTATTGGCGCACGGATGGCACGTTTTGTGGCTCCAGGTTATATTGGCGTGTCATGTCTGTGGGATGGTTGTGTTAAATAATATAACGTCATTGGACCTAGAATGGGTACTATCAGGTTTGATTACGGTATTATTGGGAGAATGATATTGGAATTCGGCTTAGAAGTGATTATGGTTTTGGTTGGGGCGAGAGAGCTCCATGACTTGTTGATCTGATAAGGGGTTATGAGATTCTGCGTGTTTCTTTTTATTATCAACAGTGTACGAAGGTGTTGGGATGATGTTTTGTTCGATATGGAGTAGTTACTGTGATCATGAATGGTGCTACGAGCGTGCGAGTTGTGTAATATGTTAGGTGATTATATCTGTGGTTATAGTTATGGCTCGATGCACCTTATTCAGACTTATTAAGTGTGTAGATGTGAGATTCGTGTCTTGTAAAGAAATTCTGAATGCTGGGAATTGAATTCAAAGGTTTTTGGCCTAAGGTTAAATCAATGATTTCATTTGTATTGTTGTGTTAGGCCTATTTAGAATAGGGTGGCATGGTATCACCCCCGGGTACGTGCGTGGAAATGTGGAATAGTGATTTGATGGCTTGGAAACAACTCTTGACACGTTCGAGGACGAACGCATGTATAAGTGGAGGAGAATGTAACGACCCGATTAGTCGTTTTGGGCATTACAGCCCTGTTTCCCCATTTACTTCTCTGTTTGTGCTTTATAGTTGTGGTATGACTTATCGGGTTAGTTAGTTCAGATCCGGAGAGAATTTAGAGTAAAATGAGACACTTAGTCTCTTAAATGGAAATCTTAAGTTGGAAAAGTTGACCGGATGATGATATATGTGTAAACGACCTCTGATTCAAATTCTGATGATTCTAATAGCTCTGTATGGTGATTTTGGACTTAAGAGCGTGTCAGGATAATTATTTATAGGTTCGTAGTGGAATTAGGCTTAAAATGGCGAAAGTTGAATTTTTGGGAAGTTTGACTGGGGGGTGACTTTTTGATATCGAGGTCGAATTTCAATTTCGGATATTGGAGCGGGTCCGTAATGTCAAGTGTGACCTGTGTGCAATATTTGAGGTCAATCGGGCGTGATTTGATAGGTTTCGGCATTGATTGTGAAAGTTGAAATTTGAAGTTCATTAATTTCGAATTTAGGTGTGATTCGTCATTTCGATGTTGTTATGTATGTTTTAAGGTTTCAAGTAGGTCTGTATTATGTTATGGGACTTGTTGGTATGTTTGAACGGGGTCCCGAGGGGCTCGGGCGTATTTCGGATTAATTTCGGGCTATTATTCCTTCATTTTTGCATTGTTGTATTCTGCTGGTTCTGGTATGACCGCACCTGCGGCTAGCTTGCGCATGTACGATGGTCGCAGAAGCGAGAAGAGGCTGGGTGAGGAAGACCGCAAAAGCGGATTTTTATAGTGCACCTGCGTGAGCGCAGATGCAGTATTTGGATCGCGGGTGCGTAAGGCTTCGCAGAAGCGGAATTTGACATCCGCAGGTGCAGGGATTTCTGGGCAAGGCCATTTCGCAGAAGTGAAGGTTTTACCGAAGATGCGTTGGTCGCAGATGCGACTATTTGTCCGCAAATGCGGAAAATACTGGGCAGAACCCTTTAAGTTCGAGGGTTCGATATTTTCATCCATTTTCGGATTTTGGAGCTCGGTTTGGGCGATTTTGGAGAGGAATGTTTCCACACAACTTGGGGTAAGTGTTCTTGACTTCCTCGTGATAATATTCCATGAATCTATCTTCGTTTTTAGCAATTGGTTGATGAATTTAAAGAGAAAATTGGGGGTGTTGGCCTAAAGTTCATAATACGAATCTTTGACTTTTGAACATCGATTTGGAGTCAGAATTGAGTGAAATTAGTGTGGTTCAACTTGTAATTGGATAGGTTGTCGGATTTTGTGAGTTTCGTTAGATTTTGCGAGACATGGGCCCCACGGGCAATTTTTGGAGTATAATTCCAGATTTTATGGGAAAATATTAGTATTTTGATATAGAATTAATTCCTATAATTGTGTGAACTGAATCAAATTTATTGTGACTAGATTTGAGCAGTTCAGAAGTTGATACGCACGAAATGCGATTTCTGGAGCATTGTTTAGCTTGCTCGACTTTGAATTCGTCTTGCTCGAGGTAAGTAACTCTTCTAATCTTGGAGCTGAGGGTATGAACCCTGAATATACGTATTAAGTGAATTGTTTGGAGGTGACGCACATGCTAGGTGATTGGCTTGTGGGCGTGCACCATAAAAATTGTGATGTAATTGTTCCGTGGAATTTTATAGTCAAAAACTCTTGGCATTTTTCCATGCAGTTTTATGTGGTAAAGAAATTGAGTTGAGAATCATATTAGAAATCATGTAAGGCTATGTGCCAGTATTATTAACACCCATAGAGATCATATTGCTATAAATTATTTATTTTAAATTGAAAATTCATACTCAGTCATATTCATTTATTTACATATCATATCTCAGTCTCTGTTGTTATTTATTTATACATCATAGCATCATTTTTGGACTATTTTCATTACATTGTGAGCCCATGAGAGAGAGACTGGAGAAATTGATGCCTGAGAGAGGCCGAGAGCCTGACTGTGAGGATATTATTATGTGGATCGGGGTTGCCCGCAAGCAGTAGGCCTTATAGGCTTTACTATAGCACGTGAGTTGTCCGAGCAGCACGTGAGTTGTCCGTGCAGTTTATTGCTCTTGGGGTGAAGTAGCCCCTCCGGAGTCTGTACACCCCAGTGAGCGTGGATGATATAATTGAGGGATGGATTTCCCTGGACATGGATTTGTCCGAAGTACTTGATACATGGAGATGGATTTCTCCACAGGGTTGGATTGCCCTTTTTCCTCGGTACTGGGTGACTTATAGTCAGTGTTGTTTATGTTCCGGGATGGATTACCCTAAGCCTTATGGGCCATATACTGTACCGAGTGGTTGAGCATGATGAGTGGAAAGTGAGAAGCAGTGAGAGTGAGTACTCTGAGAGTGTGAGTACATGAGTTCATCTCTGAGATACATTGCATTGACATGCACACATGACATACAGGCATAGAGATGTATTTTTCTCATGGTGTACGGTATCACATCATTCATAATTTCTCACATAGGTTGACAGCTGGGCATAGTGATGCATTTGTTTTACATTGGTTATTTGGAAAGGAAATGAAACATCTTACTTATTTTGGAAAGGATTTTTGAGAAAATTATTGTTTACAAACTTATTCATATTTTGGCTACTTCGATAAACACTTTGGGTTTTCACTGATGCACTTGAAACGAAGAACTATTTTTTTGAAATCATGATTTAGTTGAGCATTTTATCCCTGAGTTACTACTTGTATTATTTACTTTATGTTGCTATGGACTATTGTGGACTATTGGTTTGGACCCGACCTTGGTAAAAGCTCGTCACTACTTTCAACCTAAGGCTAGGTTGGTTACTTACTCAATACATGGGGTCGGTTGTACTTATACTACACTTCTGCACATTGCATGCAGATGTTGGCTGTTATTGTTGCTGTACTCGATGGTTGCTGGATTTGAAGATGTACCTTTGTTCCTATTGTAGATGCCTCTTGTTCATGGTAGCCTTAGATTTTTAAAAACTCTGTTTATGTACTTTTCAAGCAGAAGATATATTTACTTCATTTCAGCTTTGTAAATTCTATTCTTAGAAGCTCATGATTTGTACTACCTGTTCTTGGGGAATGTATAAGATTAAGATCTTTATCTACTTAAATTGCTTTAATAATTATTATTAGAATTGGATAATTGAAAGTTGGCTTACCTAGCGGGTTGGGTTAGGTGTCATCACGACTAGTTGGATTTTAGGTCGCGGCACATATCCTTATAGATTACTAGATATAAGCTTCCAAAATCAGCCCTGTGCAACAAAGATTTCCAAACTCTTCCCAGATAGCCTAGAGTGTATCCACCATATCCTATTGTAAAAAACTCCAAATGACAAAAGGTTTACTTTTCTGCAAACTAGACATCAAGAGCTACAACTTTTATTTTTGGATCATCTCCAAATCCCTTATAGATTGCGAGATATAAGCTTCTAAAGTCGGGTTAGTGTAGCAGAGATTTTGTTCTATGCGATCGCAAAAAGGCTTCCGCGATCGCGATTCACAGTGCCCAAACAGCAAAATTGCTCTTCGCGATCGCGACCTTTTGTCCGCGATCGCGATGCATACCTCTGTGGCCAAAACCTAGCAACTAAACATGGCCTATTAATGGTCCAAAACCACCCTAAAACTCACCCGAGCTCCTCGGGACCTCAAACAAATATACCAAAAAGTCCTAGAACATCATACGAACTTAGTCGAAGCCACAAATCACATCAAACAACGCTATAACCACGAATCATGCCCCAATTCAAGCTTAATGAAACTAAGAAATTTCAACTTCTACATTCGATGTCGAAACCACCCCAAAACTCACCCGAGCTCCTCGTGACCTCAAACAAATATACCAAAAAGTACTAGAACATCATACGAACTTAGTCGAAGCCTCAAATCACATCAAACAACGCTATAACCACGAATCATGCCCCAATTCAAGCTTAATGAAACTAAGAAATTTCAACTTCTACATTCGATGTCGAAACCACCCCAAAACTCACCCGAGCTCCTCGTGACCTCAAACAAATATACCAAAAAGTACTAGAACATCATACGAACTTAGTCGAAGCCTCAAATCACATCAAACAACGCTATAACCACGAATTACGCCCCAATTCAAGCTTAATGAAACTAAGAAATTCCAACTTCTACATTCGATGCCGAAACCTATCAAATCAAGTCCGATTGGCCTCAAATTTTGCACACAAGTCATAAATGGCATAACAGGCCTATGAAAATTTTCAGAACTGGATTCTGACCCCGATATCAAAAAGTCAACTCCCCGGTCAAGCTTCCAACTTAAACTTCATATTTTTGCCATTTCAAGCCTAATTTAACTACGGGCTTCCAAATAAGTTTTCAGACACACTCAAAAATCCAAAATCACCATACGAAACTATTAGAATCATCGAAATTTCATTCCGTAGTCGTTTGCCCAAAAGTCAAACTCCAGTCAACTCTTTTCATTTAAGCTTCAAAAATGAGAATTGTTCTCTCAGTTTAATTCCGAATCTTTCGAATATCAAACCTGACCACACACGCGGGTCATAATACATATTACAAAGCTTCTCAGGACCTTAAGTCACCGAATGGGGTGTTAATTCTTAAAACGAAAAGTTGGGTCATTACATTCTCCCCTTCTTAAAGTTACGTTCGTCCTCGAACGTGCCAAGAACCTTTCTGACTTAATTTACTGAATGTATTTATTGCACACATACTCGCGGGTGATTCTATGTCACCATAAATTTAATAGGGGTCCGACAATACCATCTAAGTTGAGATTACTTCTTTGATCCACATTTATAAACTTTAAAACCAATTTCTTACACTCCAAACATTTCCAAAAGGCATAATTTTCACATCAACGCATGGTATTAGTCTCAACTGGCTATAGCAACTCGTGTCTACGCACATCAACTTTCTTGATAGTGTTGAAGTACTTTGAAACTTTTTCGGGGTGTTACATTCTCCCCCACTTAGGATCATTCGCCCTGAAATGAGAAGTAAAGTCCGCCCTCAAACGCATAACATAACTTATCTCTTCTTTCGCACGTCTCAATCCCCCAAATTTTACTAACTCCCAAATTTTTCAGAAATTTCGGCAGAGTCTCCCCTGTAAATGGGTCCTATCCACCTGCGAGAGTAACACCAAAATAATTCCTAACAACACATCCATAACCCAACAAAGCACCCAATGTATATATCAATAACAATAATCTCAACATTACAAGCACCGCATTATCATAATGATATCAGGACATGAAACACATCATATGTATGTCCATCACCACATCTCTGGTCTTAATAGTTGCTCATAATCAATTACTACATCGCCAATTAACCTCATATTAACCAAAAACCTCGTTTCAAATTTTCACAACACTGACAGCAAAATGTGAGGCATGAAGACCTCATAACTATTTACCCGACTTAACGAATCATATTTAACGCCACCTGGGCACTCACCTCGTCGGCTAACACTCAATATTTACAGCATAAATATGGCTAAATATGCACAGAAAATATATAAAAAATTATCGAATAAGCCTAACATGCATGACTCCTTATTAATACTATAGTACAAATTTAAATTTCACAAAGGAAGAATTTAAACACATAAATGTTTCACCACAATGACTTCGTTCTTATATAACTTCCACTATGGCCTGTAGTCCGGTTTAAATATTTCACATCATATAAAAATGTGAAAATCTCTTCCTCATCTCTGAATCATAGGTATTTTGCACATTGTGCCAATTGAAATTTTCCATTCATTTTATTTCTTCTTTTTAATAAATTCCGTAAATAGTTTTTACACCACGTAATGAACCCCCCAAACCAATAGGGCATATAATTCATAAAATTGAAATCAATTATTCCGCAATCACATCAAAACCCACTCTAGTGAGTAATAGAAAGTCATTTTTTGGACTTATAGCACTCAATAGTGAACAAAAATAATAATGATAGACATGGGCTAACATCATCAAATCTCCCAACAGGGGTAAACACGTGAGTGGTGTACAAATCACAAACTTGCAATATATAGAGCACGATAGGAGGTCTCACCTCGATAATCAGAATTGAATCAAAATAAGAATAGTGCTTCTTTTATTATAAATTAAATCATGCATGTACGACGCCATCTGGTGTATTAGCCTCAACCAAGTCATAGAAATTATATTAATGGGTCGGGCCTCCCCCTCTTGGGTGCCCTCTACCCGCCTGTCCTCCACCCCTAATTGGTTGTGCACGTGGAGTATTAACTGGAATAAGCACTGTAAGAACCTCGTGCTGGTGGTGCATTAAAAGAACTTACTGTAGTACCCCGAATATTCTGTAATTGTTTATGTGACCCTGATGGCACTGAAATATAAAATTATTAAGGATGCGAAAATACCGCAAGCCCCAGCATCATCCCATACAAATCTCACCTCTTAATCATATACAAGTTTCGGAGAACCTTTCAATACCACATAAATACATCTCAGGTCAAAACTGATATAACACATGACCCCACGATCTGATCGTTGATAGTGGACTCCCCTCAGTTGGCGCGAAGCTATAGGACACAATCCGATGATCCACAACACTAACTTTTATCGCTCGTACGACACCGGTCATAAGACACCTCAAGCCATTTATTTGGCACATGTCATCCTCGTGACAGTTAAACTCGCTTCCTCCAGTGCCTTGGCTGCTAGTATGTACCCTTCGCTAAATAGAAATCCCATACGAACTACATAGTCTCTAATACCACCAACTATCTTCAGATCTACATCCACCTCGTGAACCTATCACGATTGTGATGATTAGGCAATTAATTAAACCTTATCAAGATCATACTTATCAACCAGATGTCAGAACCTATTGCACCCCCATGTGCACAACTGAATGATCTCTCAATACTTTCGCATCATCGATCTGGACGACACATTATAACAATGGTTCAGCAACCTTGGCTCCCTTATAACCTCTCTGTAGTATCACGAACCGTTGGCGCATAGTTGATACTGAGTGCGCAATTTCATACACGAGTGTATGCAAAAGAACATAAGATATATGCTTCAAGCTGAATAAATGCCGCACTATAAGGATTGAAAAAAGTGGAAATTTTCCTACTAGCTATGTAGCCTCTCGAAGATAAGTACAGACGTCTCCGTACCTATCCGCAAGACTCTACTAAACTCGTTCGTGACTCGTAGAACCTATGAACCTAGAGCTCTGATACCAACTTGTCACGACCCAAAATCCCACCACGGGCGTCGTGATGGCACTTAGTCTCTAAGACTAAGTAAGCCGATTATAATTACAATCCAAGCCAATTTGTTTTTCAACACATAAACCAACAGCGGAAATAATTATAAACAATCTTCCAAAACTGGTAATACTGAGTCACGAACTCTAACTAGATTTATGAAATGATCTCAAGGATCGAATATACAATACTGTTTGAATAATAATTAACAGTACAATAAAATGGAAAGACTCCAAGGGACTGCGACGACCAAGCAGCTCTACCTTGAATCCTTGCGATCAACACACTAACTCTGCCCGAGTCTGATATCTCCAATACCTGGCTCTGCACAAAAATATGCAGAAGTGTAGTATGATTACACCACGGTCGGTACCCAGTAAGTATCAAGATTAACCTCGGTAGAGTAGTGACGAGGTACAGTCAAGACACTCACTAGTCAAATAACCTGTGCAATATAGCAGTATACAATAGTACTGGAAAACAACTAGCAATAATAACAACAAAAATCAACCAGTGATATAAACAGCAAGGCAACAAGAATACCATAATTATTACTCGAACGAATAAGGAACACAAGTACAACCAATTAAACATGTCCTTCAAATATAAATCTTTCACATATAATTCTTTCGAAAAAATACCTTCCGAATATAATTCTTTCAAATAAAAGTCACCTTGTGACACCTCATTTCAAAATCATAAACATACGGGTCTCAGCCCACTTCCATATTTCCACAGCACCTCATGCCCATATTTCTATCACAACCGCACGGACAACTCACGTGCCAATAATATCAATATATATAAGATACACATGATCAATTTATTTCCACTAAAGTGAGTTTATAATTTTTAAATCAAGTAAGAAATCAACAAAGAAATGAATTTATTTTAGAAATTATTTGGGTGAAGAAAACAACATTTCACTTAAATTAAAGCATCGGATAAACTACTAATTTGGATGTAAAACTATTTAATTTAAAATATAATAATAATTTATTTTATTTAAATTAACTCAATCATCGAAAATCAGTAAGAAAAACCAGAAATATACTTCTTTAGAGTCTCGTGCTAAAACGCCAAAGCAAACACAATACAACTAGGAGCACAAAACACATAATAATAAAGTCAACTAGTACATCACGGAAGAAGAAGAAAAGAATTTATATATTAAATGAAACAAAATCACCCAAGACAAGAACATAAATAAATAAATATCAACAGGGCACTCCCGAGGTACCGCCTCGTAGTCCCAAATCATAAATAAATTCATAATATCTCATTTCCTTATATCACCGCGGGAGCCTTCACATTTAATTTTTAAAGAAATCATTTTTTCGAAATAGCATCCTGCACTTTAGCCACCGTTATCATACCGTATGACTTCTAGTGGTTCCCTACTAGCCACGCATTTCAAGCCACCCTTATCTCACCGCATGCGTTTCAACACCCTGACCTTATATCACCGCATGCGTATCAATATCACAATATTTCACAAATCGCACCTCAAGTGCCCAAATATCACAGCATAATACAACTTGCACCTCAAGTGCTCAAAAATATTACAACATATCATAAATTGCACATCAAGTACTCAATATTACAACATATCACAAATTGCACATCAAGTGATCAAATATTACAACATATCACAAATTGCACATCAAGTGCTCAAATATTACAACATATCACAAATTGCACATTAAGTGCTCAAATATTACAACATATCACAAAAATCTACAA
Organism: Nicotiana otophora; assembly: GCA_000715115.1. Classification (NCBI taxonomy): domain Eukaryota; kingdom Viridiplantae; phylum Streptophyta; class Magnoliopsida; order Solanales; family Solanaceae; genus Nicotiana; species Nicotiana otophora. The sequence goes on from AWOL01S0020207.1 coordinate 39,949, forward strand.
TACATTATTTTTCCACAATAAGGAGCCCACGACTCGATCATAATGTGTACAACATCTTAATAAAATATTCGGGAGTAAACAACGCAACCGAATAATATTTCACAATTTGGTACTTTGCCTCAATATGATTCACGGCCTGTATAATTCAATACCAAATTTTCAACAATGTAACCTGAAAAGTAATTCAACAAGGAACAACACATCTTTTAAATCACACTTCAAGAAATAAATAGATTTATTCATCATATTAACTAAATTTTCCATTTACATTATAGGTAGGTAAAATCAATAACGAAAGTGTTTTCCATAAAAATGGCAACTCAAACAAACACAGAGTTCATATAAAAGTCAAGTGGCAATCACACCAAATTATCATATAAAAACAACCTCGGCAAACAAGGAATGAGGCATGACAAATAAGGGATTTAATAAGTTACAACAATTTTCCAATTTAATACTTAAGGACATCTACGAATTTCAACCGATATAATATGCACATATAAACTAAGTACGTACTCGTTACCTCGCATACATAGTTTTTAATTACAAAATTTTCACATAGGACTCAATGCCTAAGGAGTAATTCCCCCAGTCAAGGTTAGGCAAGATGCTTATCTTTTGTTTTTTAAGTTATGCCGATATTTCAAAATCGCCTTCTTGCTTGAATTGACCTCCGGACAGCTCAAATCTATCCAAATTAATTATATAACTTCATTAACATTCATCGGAAATAATTTCGAATAATAAAACGTCGACTTAAAATTTTATTCTAAACAGTCAACCAAACGGGGCCGCCTAAGGGAACCCGGCGCAGTTTTCACCAAATCCGAACACCCATTCCGATATGAGTTCAACCATACCAATTTTATCAAATTCCGATAACAACTCGACCTCCAAATCTTAAATATTCATTTTTTGGAAGATTTGACAAAACTCTTGATTTCTTCCATTTAAATCCGAAATAAATGATGCATATAACCATAGAATCATGAAGTATAATCACTTTAGGATATAGAACACTTACCCCCAGTGAGCGTGGATGATATTATTGAGGGATGGATTTCCCTGGACATGGATTTGTCCGAAGTACTTGATACCTGGAGATGGATTTCTCCACAGGGTTGGATTGCCCTTTTTCCTCGGTACTGGGTGACTTATAGTCAGTGTTGTATATGTTCCTGGATGGATTTTCCTAGGCCGTATGGGCCATATACAGTACCGAGTGGTTGAGCATGATGAGTGAAAAGTAATAAGCAGTGAGATTGAGTATTCTGAGAGTGTGAGTACATGCGTTCATCTCTGAGATACATTGCATTGACATGCACACATTACATACAGGCATAGAGATGTATTTTTCTCATGTTGTACGGTATCACATCATTCATGATTTCTCACACATGTTGACAGTTGGGCATAGTGATGCATTTGTTTTACACTGGTTATCTGGAAAGGAAATAAAACATCTTACTTATTTTGGAAAGGACATTTGGGAAAATTATTGTTTTCAAACTTATTCATATTTTTGACAACTTCGGTAAACAATTTGGGTTTTCACTGATGTACTTGAAAGGAAGAACTATTTTTTTGAAATCATGATTTAGTTAAGCATTTTATCCCTGCTTACTACTTGTTATTTGCTTTATGTTGCTATGGACTGTTGTGGACTATTGGTTTGGACCCGACCTTGGTAAAAGCTTCTCACTACTTTCAACCTAAGGCTAGGTTTGTTACTTACTCAGTATATGGGGTCGGTTGTACTGATACTACACTTCTGCACATTGCGTGCAGATGTTGGCTGTTGTTGTTGTTGTGCTCGATGGTTGTCGGATTTGAAGATGTACATGTGTTCATGTTGTAGCTGCCTCTTGTTCATGGTAGCCTTAGATTTATACAAACTCTGTTTATATATTTTGCAAACAGAAGATGTATTTACTTCATATCAACTTTGTAAATTCTATTCTTAGAAGCTCATGATTTGTACTACCAGTTCTTGGGGAATGTATAAGATTATGATCTTTATCTACTTAAATTGCTTTAATAATTGTTATTGGAATTGGATAATTGAAAGTTGGCTTACCTAGAGGATTGGGTTAGGTGTCATCACGACTAGTTGGATTTTTGGGTCGTGACAAGGTGGAATCAGAGCTCTAGGTTCAAAGGTTCTTTAAGTCATGAGCAAGTGTCTAGTAGAGTCTTGCAGATTAGTATGATGACGTCCATACTTATCTTTGAGAGGCTACAGGGCATTTAGGATAAATATTTCCCATCTTTCTTTCCTTATCGTTCGGGATTGATTCAGCTTGAGACATAACTCTTTGAATTCCTTCCACGTATTCGTATACGCACATGAGCGCTCAGTATCAGTTGTGCATCACCGGCTTGTGATTCCATGGACGAGGTTCGGGGTGAGTATTCTATGTTTTGGTGATGGGCCAGTCACGAGGACTTGAGGCCATGGTTAGACTGCAGCTTAAGCTCGGTAGCTTTAGTTGTAACCTGTACAATTGGACTCATATGTCCAATTATGGACTTAATGTCCCTACGAGTGGCATTTGTGGTTCCATGAGCCGTGGAATGGCCTTGGGATGAGTATGATGTAACTGCGGGATGTGTTAAGATGATTTGAATGTGACGAGAAGTGTTTCCTTGAAATGTAAAGGAAAGGCAATTGGGTGCTTGATTTTCATTTTGATGTCACGTACAGTCTCGAGTATGAATATTTTGAAGGATCTTTCACATTGTTAAATTTTGGGACAAATTAAATTCTCATGTATGGTTAATGAGTTTGGACTCATATAGACTAAGTGAGTACATAGAAATTTTAACTGCGAAAGGGTACAACAAGATACCAATTTGAGGCTAAGCAGGTAGATTATTCCCTGCAGAGTAATCTACGTAGGTATGTTCCTTATAATGTAATTAGAGAGTTTCTTTTCCACCAGTAGGGAGTATGTGTGGAGATTTGAATTTGAATCTGGCTGAAAAAGTTGACTTGAGTGTTAAGAGAATGAATGCGAGCTTAGCAGACGATTGAGGTATTTTTATGGTTGGCATTGTATGAGATTGATAAGAATTTTCGTTGAACTGACTGCAGTATTATGGCAGTAATAAGTATGAGTATTGTGAGTTATGGAGCGTTTTAATCTATGGCTTTGGGCCAAGTGGGGGAGTCTGCTATTGACAATTCAATTTCATGGTTATGTGTCAAATTTTTATTTTGGTCTGAGGTCTACTTGAGAATCCGTGATGACTTGCAGAGGTGGAGTTCGAGAATGACTTGAGTAAAGAAAATTTTGGATAAGGGTGGTGTTATGCTTTATGGGTATATGAGAAACACTGGATGATTGAGTTGTTATTTGTAAAGGATGTAGCGTGCATGGGGTAGGGATTCACTCGGTTGCTTAGAAGAGTGGATTTCTTCCTTCGGTGTTGTTGTGCTAATGGGGCACAGGTCGTTCAATTAGTTTGATCAATTTAATTAATACCTAAGTAGAGTGGAAGACTCTTAGAATGGTTCTAATGGATGCAAGCTTTAAATGTGGCAGTTGAGAATTTTGGGGATTTGTGCATGGCAAAAGAATCGGAAGGTTACACTGGATGGTGTCGAGACTCGCAGTATTTTTGCATCATTGTGGATTCTACATTTCAATATCAGGAAGGTAAGATGAACAACTTGAAATTCACAGAAGGTCTCTTCGGAGTGGGTATCTCAATTGTAGTACTTTTATGGTGCTTAGGAGAATATTCAGCGGCTTATGAGCCTTAGGGCGGTGTGGTTTTATGCTAGGGTCTTGTATACTGAGTTTTGTGTTGAGGATTGAAGTATTATGGCAAGGAGGAGTATCGATTTGAAGGTAATTCAGAAGGAACCTGGAGAAATTAGGACAATTTAGTAACGGGTTAGATCAGCATGGTAGCGATTGTGATTGGCTCTTTTGGTGCTTATGATGCAGTGAGTTTTTACAGGTGTTTTGTGGCGATAATCTTGGGTCTTGACGGCCTGCGTAGCCTGGTTGAGTTAGAGGGGTTCAGTCCTGACGGTTTGGTTTTGTGCAAATTGGGTTTAGAGAGTTCTTTATGGTTTCTACCATGGTTAGAGATATATATTTCCTACTGGCGTAAGGAGCATGTGATGTATAGCGATTTTCTTATAGATGGGATCAAATGGAAAGTTCTTGGCTAATTAAGTATGCAATTGCTTGTGACTCAGAGTGGATTACGAAGCTCTCGTATCTTTCATATGATGGCATGGTAAGTGCGGTGTATTGTGTAGGATTGAGAATTGCGTGTGTAAGGTCACGATTCAATTTGGGAGGGAAGGTCATGACTCCTTAGGCAGCATGGACAGTTTCGGATGACTAGGTAAATGATATTACTATCTATATTGGCTTGATGAGGGTATACATTTTAGAAGGGGTAATGTGTTTTGAGTTATGGATACTTCATTAGTATTGCGACACTCTCTTGTTTGATCGATTGCTGATGTTCAAATTTTATCTCAAGGCACAGAATAATTATAGAAGTATTCCTCATAGGATGATCGTGTATTAGGGAAGTGTTAGATATTCAGGCAGTAGAGATGGGACCAGAAATGGTGGTTCGCGTATTCTATGGACTTGGAGAATGGGAGTTGTTAGGAGCAGATTGTTTCATGGCGGTGGACTGTGAAGTCGTGACCAAAGCTAGCCAGATGATAGTATGTGTTATGATTCAGTCATTGTTGGCTTTCAGGGGGTTATTTGTCTATTTATGGGTGACTAGAGTTGATTTGGGGGTCCATTGGTAAGCCCAATTAAGATGTGTATTCTACACCGAGTCGGAATGGTTGGCTCCATACTGCTCTGTTGACAGATGTGCCATTCGGTTGATATTGAACTTATTCGTGTTCTAAAATGATCTGTGATTTACTCCTTTATGCTACGAGGAGTTGTGATTCATTGGTTATGTGCACACATGGTGTAGTTCTATTGGGGGCCTCATGGCAGAATTCGAGCGAGATGAGTATTTGGGTATTGCATGATTGATTGCATAATGGTTATGTTCTTTCAAGTTCGTGTGGCATTTTTGTCATTTGCCGCTGCGTCATTATTGATTTTTTAGCAGGGTGACTCGAGGAAAATAATATGGACCAGTGTTTGGATAGGATCGCACATTGCAGCAAAGTTAAGTTAAGGTATGAACCTTGTGTTAGAATCGTGTAATGGTTCTACGGTATGTGATAGATTTTTAGCATTTCCTTGTGGCGGTACATGTTAATCTGGCGGGGCAATTCTCTCATTTGAGTCATTTTCCATGACTGAGTACATTTGAATTGTTACGTATTGGTGCACGGATGGCACGTTTTGTGGCTTCGGGTTATATTGGTGTATTATGTCTGTGGGATAGTTGTGTTAAATAATATAAGGTCATTGGACCCAGAATGGGTACTATCAGGTTTGATTACGGTATAATTGTGAGGATGATATTGGAATTCGGATTAGAAGTGTTTATGGTTCTGGTTGGGGCGATAAAGCCCCATGACTTGTTGATCTGATTAGGGGTTACAAGATTCTGCGTGTTTCTTTTATTATCAACAGTGTACGAAGGTGTCGGGATGATGTTTTGTTCGATATGGAGTAGTTACTGTGATCAAGAATGGTGCTACGAGCGTGCGAGATGTGTAATATGTTAGGTGATTATATCTGTGGTTATAGTTATGGCTCGATGCAGCTTGTTCAGACTTATTCAATGTGTAGATGTGAGATTCGTGTCTTGCAGAGAAATTCTGAATGTTGGGAATTGAATTCCAAGGTTTTGGGCTACGGTTAAATCAATGATTTCATTTGTATTGTGGTGTCAATCCTATTTAGAATAGGGTGACGCGGGATCACCCCCGGGTACGTGCGTGGTAATATGGAATAGTGATTTGATGTCTTGGTAACAACTCTTGGCACGTTCGAGGACGAACGTATGTTTAAGTGGGGGAGAATGAAATGACCGGGTCGGTCGTTTTGAGCATTACAACCCCGTTTCCCCATTTACTACTCCGTTTGTGCTTTATAGATGTTGTATGACTTATCGGGTTAGTTAATTCGGGTCCAGAGAGAATTTAGAGTGAAATGAGACACTTAGTTTTTTAAATGGAAAGCTTAAGTTGGAAAAGTCGACCGAATGTTGATCTATGTGTAAATGACCTCTGATTCGAATTCCCATGATTCTAATAGCTCCGTATGGTGATTTTGGACTTAAGAGCGTGTCCGGATAATTATTTGGAGGTTCGTAGTGGAATTAGGCTTGAAATGGCGAAAGTTAAATTTTTGGGAAGTTTGACCGGGGGGTTGACTTTTTAATATCGAGGTCGAATTTTGATTCCGGAAGTTGGAGCAGGTCCGTAATGTCAAATGTGACTTATGTGTAAAATTTGAGGTTAATCGGTCGTGATTTGATAGTTTTCGGCATCGGTTGTAGAAGTTGAAGCTTCAAAGTTCATTGATTTTGAATTTAGGTGTGATTCGCCGTTTCGATGTTGTTATGTGTGTTTTGAGGTCTCGAGTAGGTCTGTATTATGTTATGGGACTTGTTGATATGCTTGGACGGGGTCCTGAGGGGCTCGGGCGTGTTTCGGATTGATTTCGGGCTAATTTTCCTTCATATTTGTACTGTTGTGTTCTGCTAGTTCTGGTATGACTGCACCTGCGGCTAGTTTGCGCGGGTACGATGGTCGCAGAAGCGTGAAAAGGAGTTGCAGAAGCGAGAAGAGAAGACCGCAGAAGCAGATTTTTGTAGCGCACCTGCGTGTGCGCAGATGCGGTATTTGGATCGCAGGTGCGTAAGGCTTCGCAGAAGCAGAATTTGACATCCGCATGTGCGGGGATTTCTGGGCAAGGCCATTTTCGCAGAAGCGAAGGCTTTACCACAGATGCGGTGGTCAAAAATGCTGGGCGAAACCCTTTAAGTTCGAGGGTTCGATATTTTCACCCATTTTCGGATTTTGGAGCTCGGTTTGGGCGATTTTGGAGAGAAATTTTTTCACACAACTTGGGATAAGTGTTCTTGACTCCCTTGAGATAATATTCCATGAATCTATCTTCATTTTTAGCAATTGGTTGATGAATTTAAAGAGAAAATTGGGGGTGTTGGCCTAAAGTTCATAATACGAATTGTTTTAGTTTCGAACTTTGATTTGGAGTCGGAATTGAGTGAAATTAGTATGGTTCAACTTGTAATTGGATGGGTTGTCTTATTTTGTAAATTTCGTCAGATTTCCGAGATGTGGGCCCCACGGGCAATTTTTGGAGTGTAATTTCATATTTTGTGGGAAAATATTAGTATTTTGATATAGAATTAATTCCTATAATTGTGTGGACTGAATCAAATTTATGGTGACTAGATTCGAGCCGTTGAGAAGTTGATATGCGCGGAATAGGATTTCTCGAGCATTGTTTAGCTTGCTCGACTTTGGATTCATCTTGCTCGAGGTAAGTTAGTCTTCTAATCTTAGAGCTGAGGGTATGACCCCTGAATATACGTATTAAATGAATTGTTTGGAGGTGACGCACATGCTAGGTGATGGGCGTGTGGGCGTGCACCATAGAAATTGTAACGTAATTATTCCGTGAAATTTTGTAGTCAAATAATCTTGGCATTTTTCCATGTAGTTTTATGTGTTAATGAAATTGAGCTGAGAATCATATTAAAAATCATGTGAGGCTATGTGTCAGTATTATTGAAACCCACAGAGGTCATATTGCTGTGAATTATTTATTTTAAATTGAAAATTCATACTTGATCATATTCATTTCATTACATATCATATCCCAGTCTCTGTTGTTATTTATTGATATATCATATCATCATTTTTGGGCTATTTTCATGACATTGTGAGCCCATGAGAGAGAGACTGGAGAGATTGATGACTGAGGAAGGCCGAGACCCTGACTGTAAGGATATTATTATGTGGATCAAGGTTGCCCGCTTGCAGCAGTCCATATTGGTTTTATATATATTATTATTACTATGTGAATCAGGGCGGCCCGCCTGCAGCATGCCTTATAGGCTTTACAATAGCACGTGAGTTGTCTGTGCAACACGTGAGTTGTCCATGCGGTTTATAGCGCTTGGGCTAAAGGAGCCCCTCCGGAGTCTGTACACCCCCAGTTAGCGTGGATGATATTATTGAGGAATGAATTTCCCTGGACATGGATTTGTCCGAAGTACTTGATACCTGGAGATGGATTTCTCCACAGGGTTGGATTGCCCTTTTTTCTCGGTACTAGGTGACTTATAGTTTGTGTTGTATATGTTCCGGGATGGATTTCCCTGGGCCGTATGCGCCATATACAGTACCGAGTTGTTGAGCATGATGAGTGAAAAGTGAGAAGCAGTGAAATTGAGTAGTCCAAGAGTGTGAGTACATGAGTTCACCTCTGCGATACATTGTATTGACATGCACACATGACATACATGCATAAAGATGTATTTTTCTCATGCTGTACGGTATCATATCATTCATGATTTCTCACCCATGTTAACAGCTGGGCATAGTGATGCATTTGTTTTACACTGGTTATCTGCAAAGGAAATGAAACATCTTGCTTATTTTGGAAAGGATTGTTGGAAAATTATTATTTTCAAACTTATTCATATTTTTGGAAACTTCGGGAAACAATTTGGGTTTTGAGTGATGTACTTGAAAGGAAGAACTATTTTGTTTGAAATCATAATTTAATTGAGCATTTTATCCCTGAGTTGCTACTTGTATTATTTGCTTTATGTTGCTATGGACTATTGTGGACTATTGGTTTGGACCTGACCTTGGTAAAAGCTCGTCATTACTTTCAACCTAAGGCTAGGTTTGTTACTTACTCAATACATGGGGTCGGTTGTACTTATACTACACTTCTGCACGTTGCATGCAGATGTTGGCTGTTGTTGTTGCTGTGCTCGATGGTTTCCGGATTTGAAGATGTACCCGCATTCCTATTGTAGTTGCATCTTGTTCATGGTAGCCTTAGATTTATAAAAACTCTATTTATGTACTTTTCAATAAGAAGATGTATTTACTTCATATCAGCTTTGTAAATTCTATTCTTAGAAGCTAATGATTTGTACTACCAGTTCTTGGGAAATGTATAAGATTAAGATCTTTATCTACTTAAATTGCTTTAATAATTGTTATTGGCATTGGATAATTGAAAGTTGGCTTACCTAGCAGGTTGGGTTAGGTGTCATCACGACTAGTTGGATTTTGGGTCGTGACACAATTCCTTATAGATTGCTAGATATAAGCTTCCAAAATCAGCCATGTGCAACAGAGATTTCCAAATTCTTCCTAGATAGCCTATAGTGTATCTACCATATCTTTTTGTACAAAACTCCAAACGACAAAAAGTTTAATTTTCTACAAACTAGACATCAAGAGCTACAACTTTTATTTTTGGATCATCTCCAAATCCTTTATAGATTACGAGATATAAGCTTCCAAATTCGGGTTAGTGTAGCAGAGATTTTGTTCTACGCGATCGCGAAAAGGCTTCCGCGATCGCAATTCACAGTGCCCAAATAGCAAAATTGCTCTTTGCGATCACGATCTTTTGTCCACGATCGCGATGCATATCTCTGTGGCCAAAAATCAGTAACTAAATATGATCTAGAAATGGTCTGAAACCACCCCGAAACTCACCTGAGCCCCTCGGGACCTCAACCAAATATACCAACAAGTCCTAGAACATCATACGAACTTAGTCGAAGCCTCAAATCACATCAAACAACGCTAAAACCACGAATCATGTCCCAATTCAAGCTTAATGAAACTAAAAAATTTTAACTTCTACATTCGATGCCGAAACCTATCAAACCAGGTCCGATTGACCTCAACTTTTGCACATAAGTCATAAATGACATAACGGACCTATGAAAAATGTCAGAACTGGATTCCGACCCCGATATCAAAAGGTCAACTCCCCGGTCAAACTTCCAACTTAAACTTCATAATTCACCATTTCAAGCCTAATTTAACTACGGGCTTCCAAATAATTTTTCGGACACACTCCTAAATTCAAAATCACCATACTAATCTATTGGAATCATTAAAGTTTCATTCCGGAGTCGTTTGGCCAAAAGTCAAACTCCGATCAACTTTTTTTATTTAAGCTTTGAAAATGAGAATTGTTCTCTTAGTTTAATTCCGAATCTTTCGAAAATCAAACCTAACCATACACGCGGGTCATAATACATATTAAGTCACTGAACGGGGCGTTAATTCTTAAAACGAAAAGTCGGGTCATTATATTCTCCCCCTCTTAAACATATGTTCGTCCTCAAACGTGCCAAGAATCTTTTTGAGGACTTAATTTACTGAATGTATTTACTGCACACATACTCACGGGTGATTCTATGTCACCATAAATTTAACAGGGGTCCGACAATACCATCTCAGTTGAGATTACTTCTTTGATCCACATTTATAAACTTTAAAACCAATTTCTTACACTCCAAACATTTCCAAAAGGCCTAATTTTCACATCAACGCACGATATTAGTCTCAACTGGCTATAGCAACTGGTGCCTACGCACATCAACTTTCTTGATAGTGTTGAAGTACTTCGAAATTTTTTCGGGGTGTTACATTCTCCCCCACTTAGGATCATTCGCCCTTAAATGAGAAGTACAGTCTGCCCTCAAACACATAACATAACTTATCTCTTCTTTAGCACGTCTCAATCCCCCAAATTTTACTAACTCCCAAATTTTGCAGAAATTTTGGCAGAGTCTCCCCTGTTAATGGGTCCTATCCACCTTCCAGAGTAATACCAAAACAACTCCTAACAACACATCCACAACCCAATAAAGCACCACAATGTATATATCAATAACACTTATCTCAACATTACAAGCACAGCATTATCATAATGATATCAGGACATGAAGCACATCATATGTATGTCCATCACCACATCTCTGGTCTTAACAGTTGTTCATAATCGATTACAACATCGCCAATTAACCCCATATTAACCAAAAACCTCATTTCGCATTTTCACAATACTGACAGTAAAATGTGAGGCATGAAGACCTCATAACTATTTACCTGACTTAACGAATCACATTTAACGTCACCTGGACACTCACCTCGTAGGATAACACTCAATATTTACAGCACAAACATGGCTAAATATGCACAGAAAATACATACAAAATTATCGAATAAGCCTAACAGGCATGACTCCTTATTAATATTATAGTACAAATTTAAATTCCACAAAGAAAGAATTTAAACAAATAAATTTTTCACCACAAGGACCTCGTCCTTATATAACTTCCACTATGGCTTGTAGTCCGGTTTAAATGTTACACAGTATATAAAATTGCGAGGATCTCGTCCTCATCTCTGAATCATAGGTATTTTACACATTGTGCCAACTGAAATTTTCCATTCTCTTTCTTTCTTCTTTTTAATAAATTCCGTAAATAATTTTCACAACACATAATGAACCCCCCATACCAATAGGGCATATAATTCATAAAATTGAAATCAATTATTCCGAAATCACATCAAAACCCACTGTAGTGAGTAATAGAAAGTCATTTTTTGGCCTTATAGCCCTCAATAGTGAACAAAAATAAAAATAATAGACACACACTAACATCATCAAATCTCCTAGAACATCATACGAACTTAGTTGAAGCCTCAAATCACATCAAACAATGCTAAAATCACAAATCATGCCCCAATTCAAGCTTAATGAAACTAAGAAATTCCAACTTCTACATTCGACGCCGAAACCTATCAAATCAAGTCTGATTGACCTCAAATTTTGCACGCAAGTCATAAATGACATAACAGACCTATGAAAATTTTCAAAACTAGATTCTGACCCTGATATCAAAAAGTCAACTCCCCAGTCAAACTTCCAACTTAAACTTTATATTTTTGCCATTTCAAACCTAATTTAACTACGGGCTTCCAAATAATTTTCCGTACACACTCCTAAATCCAGTATCACCATACGAAGCTATTGGAATCATCGAAATTTCATTCCGGAGTCGTTTGCCCAAAAGACAAACTATGGTCAACTCTTGTCATTTAAGCTTTAAAAATGAGAATTGTTCTCTCAGTTTAATTCTGAATCTTTCGAAAATCAAACCTGACCATATACGCGAGTCATAATACATATTACGAATCTTCTCGGGACCTTAAGTTACTGAACAGTGCGTTAATTCTTAAAACGACAAGTCGGATCATCACAAATTTAATCCTGAAATAATGCAATAATGGAAGAAATGCACAATAGTTAGCCTTAAAACGTAGATGAAACAATAGAGATGATAGTTCCGGGAACAAGGTTTCCGGGTAAAGCAATGATGAGATCAAAAGGTGAGAAAGTAAGATTGTATTAAGCTTTGTATAGAATATAGTGTAAGTTTAGCCAGAAAATTCGTGTCCTTTAAAATGATAATTGGGCTCACTATTTATAGGTGTGTCTAGGGAAGGAGGTCCTAGGATCGTTCTTTCCTTTAATGTCAATTATGTGGGTCATTAATGAATATGTAACGGTGAACATAAATGTCAAATTCTCTTTGACGGCCAGTCGCTCTTAATGCTGCAGAATATTACTTATTAAATGCTACCGGGCGTAGAGCATTTAATACACTTTTATAAACGTTATCCATTCCGGTGACAAACGAAATGGTTGCGTTCGGTCTTCGGCCATCCCCGTCTTGGGTTCCACGTGTCATATCATATTTCACCTTATACATATGGGTTGATGGAGATGGGGAATAGCGCGTAGAAGGTTAAAAAAGAGTTTTGGAAAATATTTTTCTCCGTACCGAACACACCCTAAAGATTCATGCTTTTTGTCAACTCTCCAACATTATTTGCAATATTTCGACATAATACAGAACAAATATGAGAACTTTACGAAATTTATTTTCTTTTTTGATTTAATTAACTACGTATATAATTAGTTCATGCGTACACCAACTTAATTATAGGTGGTTGTTAAGAATGGTTCTCATAGATACCTCTGTACTTTTTATTGATTTAGTCCTCACTAATCATTTTATTCTTATCCTGCCACTAATCTTTAAAGTTCATTTTTAAATAGTCCATTTGTTACTATGATATTGAGGTAAAATTGGGAAAAATTGATAAATTAGCAACTTGTGACCTTTAATAATGAATGTCAACTGTCGATTACTGAGAAGAAATATCACAATAATGAAATGAGAATTATAAAACTGATATCCCATCACGAATAGGGGTTGACATTCATTTATTGGATAACTCTATTTTTCAAATGCTTAAAGTGGAAGAGAACCTATCCAAAAACATATCGCCATTATCCCTCTCAAAATTAATAACCCGTCAGCATGTGTACGTATTGCCATATCAACAAAGCTAATTTGGCTAATCTTTAGTGCAGAAACAATATATTTTATTGATGAATAAGGATAATCTGAGAGATATATGTGTCTTGATTTGGTTATACCTACATTTTTACATTTGGATTGTTGTGAGAACTTTGATTTTAATTTTTTTATAACGTATTCATCAAATTATTAGTGCTTTAATTTATGCTGATCATCAATCTGACTAAAATTATGATCATTTTACTCTGGACTTCTCCTAACTAGATTAAGAAATGCATTCTCTGGTATTGAAGGAAAAATGACAATGTATAGTCGCTGTAAAATAATAATCGAAACAATGTATAAAATTTATATTTTTTTTGTATATATATACATTATGTATGTTATACACAAAAAGTATACAAAGTTTATACACTTTTTCGGCTATCACATGTAAGTAGTTTCCGGCGCGTGCTAGAAGTGATAATACCCTTACATTGAATTGAAGAAGAGTTGCTAAAAATATTTGAAACTTCCACTATGTATTAGAAATAGGGAAGAAAGAAGTTCCCTTTTATTGAGGTGGTTGTTTGATCGTCGTGGACAACATAAATGAGTTGTTTATGTATTTAGCCTAAAATAAATCAACTAAGTTCTATATAGGGTAAAATATGATATGTTAAGTGGTTGCATAAGAGAGTGACACGTGGAGCCGAAGGTAGAGGATAGCTAAAACTGAAGACAATTGTTCCATTTGTTACCGGAAAGAGTGATGCTCATAAAGATGCAATAAATGCCTGCCACCCGACAATATTTGATGGAGAATATTCTACAATATTTAGTTCACTGCTCGTTATAAAGAATTTGTCATTCATGTCCACCGTTACACATTCTTCAATGGCTCTCATAATTGGTATTAAAGAAGGGCATGATCCTAGGACCTTGTTCCCTAGGTGCAGCTATAAATAGTGAGCTCTGTTATCATTGTAAAGGGCATAATTTTTCTGGAATACTTACGCTACAACCTAATAAAAGCTTTACACAACTTTATCCTATGGCTTTTTGATTTCACCACTGTTGTTCCCGGAAGCCTTGCTCCTGGAACTACTGTTTCTGCTGTTTTATTTTCATCTCAAGGCTAAGTATTGCATAATTATTCAATTCATTTATTATTTCAGGGTCGAATTAATTCACTTGTCTAGAAACCACGTATAAATTCAACTGTACAGTTTTATGAGTAAATATTTTGGCACCCACCGTGGGGCCTAGATAGTCGTATAATTACGTTGATCCTTGCCTCTTTTACTAACGTGTTTTGATTATCTGTTCTTAGCAAAAATCAAAGAAAATGGTAGATAATGATGTTAACAATACACACAATCTTGAAGCCCAAGGAAGCCAGCTTCGGCACGAGGATTCAATCAATGATACCTGGAATGAAGGGAATGATGCCATGCCAGTCCACGACAGATGGTACCCGCGACACGTTCGGGAGGCGACTCCCGATGATGCTGAAAAAGAGCATGTTGTTGAAGAGGCAAGGGTCCTGCAGGAGAAACAAGAGGTCATTCTAGACCATCTCACACGACAGGATAAGGTTATGACATAAATAAACCAGGCGTTGTCGGGTGCTTCCAATAACGCGAATAGACGTGGCCCAGTTCCTCCCGGTGCTTCCGCAAATCAAACAATGCAGAGGGTCGACAACAACACCCCGAGGGGCGAGGTCTGCTTCGATGGGGGCAGCGGGAGCGGGTTCGGTCACAACAACTAGAGTGATCCCTTCAAAAATAAACTCTTACAGTTTTCGAGGGAAGTGAACGCCCGCATGGACCAAATCCCCGGTGCACCACCGGTGCTGAAAGGCCCGGACTCAAAAAAGTATACTCAGTTTCCATACAAACCAAACGCGGCACCAGAATTAATCCTGAAGTGATTTAAAATGTCCGACGTGCCGAAATATGATAGGACTTTGGACCTTTAGGAGCATATTACCACTTATACAATGGTGGTGAAGGGGAACGATTTAGCTCCCCACGAGATTGAATATGTTTTGCTGAAGAAATTTAGAGAGACTTTCACGAGGGGTGCCTTGACGTGGTATTTTTTGTTGCCCGAGCATTCCATAGATTCCTTTTAGATGCTAGTGGATTCTTTTATAAGGAACATTAAAGAAGCACGATTCTCGAAGCCGACGAGGTCCGATCCCAGCCAGAGGGGCCCTAATTTATGGTGCTAATACCACGGGACTAATGGCCACCGGACTGGGGACTGCCCACATCTGCGTGAAGAGGTGGCAACATTACTGAAAAATGGCCATCTCAGGGAATTATTAAGTGACCGGGCCAAGAACAATTATGGTCGAAACCATGATAATGTGAAGCCCTAAATAACAGGAGAAAATCCCCCACACCAGACGATCAACATGATCTTCGGAGGGAACGACATTAACGGGGTTACCTTTTCAGCAACAAAGTTGATTAAGGTAACAGTAACCCATGGCAAAAGGCTCTAGGAATTCACTGAGGACGACATCACTTTAACGGAGGAAGACGTAGACTGATTGTTGCTACTGCACAACGACACATTGGTAATTTCTTTAAATGTATTAGATTTTAAAATCAAATGTGTTCTGGTGGATCCAGAAAGTTCAGCCAATATCATACAATGGAGGGTATTGGAGCAAACCAAGCTTATCGAAAGCATCATTCCGACCACAAAACTCCTCGTCGCATTCAACCACGCAATTGTAATGACCCGAAGAGAGATCCTGTTGCCCACAAATACCGAGGGGTTGATGAATAAAACCCTTTTCGAGGTTGTGGACAGTAATATGAGTTACAACATTATTCTGGGAAGACCGTGGTTGAACGAGATGAGAGTCTTACCATCAATATATCATCAGTTGTTAAACTTACCAACTCCGGAGGGGATTAAACGGATAAAAGGAGAACAACCGGCGGCAAGGGATATGAATGCAATTTCGGTCTCTAGTAGCAAAGGGAAGGAGCATGCGGCATAGAAATTACAGGAACCGACGCCTGCTCCCACATCTAGTGAAGTTAACCAGGGAGAAAAAGTGTCAGAATCTTATCAGGTACCAAGATACTTCCAGGTACCAGAAGAGACGAATGCAACGAAATCCACAATGGAAGATCTCAAGCAAGTTGCATTGTTTGAAAAGTTCTTGGAGAGGAAATTCCATTTGGGGATAGGAATGTACCCTGATCTCAGGTCCGAATTTATTGAATTTCTTAACTATAATGCTGATTGTTTTGCGTGGTCACATGCAGATATGATAGGTATCCCGAGGGAAGTGGTCGTACATAAGTTAAGCTTGGATCCCATCATCTCTCCGGTAAGACAAAAGAAATGACCTATTACGGAGGCCATGAATAAATTTGTCAAAAAAGAGATAACTCGCCTACTTGATATCGGTTCGATCCGAGAGGTAAAGTATCCAGACTGGCTAGCTAACATAGTAGTAGTTCCTAAGAATAACAATAAATTTCGCATGTGCGTAGACTATACGGACTTGGATAAGGCATGCCTAAAGGATTCATTCCCACTGCCAAACATCAATCAAATAATTGATGCAACGGTCGGGCACGAGTTAATGAGTTTTCTCGATGCTTATTCCTGGTACAACCAAATTAAGATGAACCTGGAGGATCAGGAAAAGACTTCGTTCATAACGAATTTCGGAACATATTTCTATAATGTGATGCCCTTTGGGCTAAAAAACACTGGAGTCACTTATCAACGGCTCGTAAGCAAGATGTTTGAAAAACATATAGGGAAAATCATGGAAGTTTATATAGACGATATGCTTGTTAATTATTTGAACGCAGGTGATCATCATAAGCATTTGAAATAATCTTTTGACATCCTAAGGAAGCATAACATGAAGCTTAACCCCGAGAAGTGCGCATTCGGGGTCAGCTCCGACAAGTTCATAGGATTTCTGGTATTACAATGGGGGATTGAGGTAAACCCCGATAAGTTCAAAGCCATCGACGACATCACAGATCAGCTATCAAGCGTGAAAGAAGTTCAAAGGCTCACAGGGAGATCGGCCGCTTTGAGCGGGTTCATTTTTTGATCATCAGAGAAATGCCACCGTTTCTTCGCGCTGCTCAAAAAGAAAAACAACTTCGAATGGACCCTGGAATGCTAGCAGTCTTTGAGAGATTTGAAAAGGTACTTGTCAAGCCCTCCATTACTATCAAAGCCGGATTAAGGCAAAACACTATTAATCTACATAGCAGTCTCGAAGGTAGAGGTAAGCGTTGTTTTAGTCCGTGAGGATGATGGTACGCAATCTCCCATTTATTATGTTAGTAGAATTTTAACGGGAGCAGAAACTTGTTACCCGCATTCGGAAAAGATGGCCTTAGCTCTCACAGTCGCTGCTCGAAAGTTGAGGCCTTACTTCCAATGTCACCTGATAGCTTCGATGACCACCTTTCCCCTGCGGAATATCCTTCACAAACCCGATCTCTTGGGTAGATTGGCCAAATAGGCCGTCGAAATGAATGAATTTGACATAGAGTATAAACCTAGGACTACGATTAAATCACAAGTTTTGGCCAACTTTATGGCCGATTTTAGTCCGGGATTGCTGCCTCTGGAAACCAAAGAAACGATGATAGTATCAGAATCGACATCGAGAGTTTGGACCTTATTTACGGACGAAGCTTCCAACGTAAAGGGGTCCGGGCTTGACATAGTATTAACCATGCCTTCGATAGAAACCCTAAGGCAGGCCATAAGAACAGTCCCTTTGACTAACAACGAAGCATAGTATGAAGCTTTGATTGAAGGACTCGAATTGGATCGAGAACTAGATTTCGAGGTCATAGAATTCAATTGTGACTCCTAGCTGGTGGTAAATGAGGTCTATGGGATCTTCGAAACCAAAGAGGAGCGCATGCAATAATATATAGTGAAGGTTCAGGCTCTGCTTGCTCGATTCCAAGAATGGTCAAATACGCATATCCCAAGGGAAGAAAATACAGAAGCGGATGCACTAGCGAACCTCGGTTCATCCACAGAAATGAAGGGATCGGATTCCAGAATGGTATTGCAGCTCATGCACTCGGTTCTGGACGCAGATAGCTACTATAAGGTGAGTACAACTAATTTGATCTTGGACTAAAGGAATGAGATCATTGATTATCTCGAACACGGGAAGTTGCACGAAGATTCCAAGGCACCCTGAGTGTTGCGCGCCAAAGCAGTGCGATATAGATTCAAAGGAGGCCAATTGTATAGAAAATTTTTCAAGGCCCGCTGGCCCGTTGTTTGGGAGGCTCCGAAGCTAATTATGTTATGCGAGAAGTCCACGAAGGGATATGTGGAAATCATTCGGGTGCATACTCCTTAGTACTAAAAATGGTAAAAACAGGATACTATTGTCCCTAAATGGAACAATACGCCAAAGCTTTCATCCAAAAATACGATAAGTGTCAACGCTATGCACCACTAGTACATCAACCAGCAGAACCATTACACTCAATTCTATCTCCCTGGCAGTTCATTAAGTGAGGGATGGATATCGTCGGACCACTATCGCCGGCCCTGGTAAGGTAAGATTTCTTTTGATTTTAACAAACTATTTGTCTAAGTGGGTTGAAGCATGTACCTATCAGAAGATCAGCGAATGTGAGGTGGTAGATTTCTTGTGGGAGAACATAATTTGTAGATTTGGAATACCAAAAGAGATAGTATGTGATAGCGGGCCACAATGTATAGGTGCAACGATCACAAAGTTCCTTAAAGATTTAAAAATCAAAAAAATCACATCTTCGCCCTATTATCCGAGCGCAAATGGTCATGCAGAATCAACGAACAAAGTGATTATATAAAATCTCAAAAAGATATTGGAAGAAGCTAAAGGTAGATAGCCTGAGGAACTAGCTGGAGTGCTATGGGAGTACCGAACAACGGCCAAATTGAGCACATGAGAAACTCCTTTCTCCCTTGTGTATGGAGCAGAAGCCTTAATCCCGGTGGATGTAGGGGAGCCACCCAGAGATATTTCCAAGAAAGTGAAGAGACAAACAACGAATCAATGTTAATCAACTTGGAGCTACTCGATGAGTGCAAGGACTTGGTGCATATAAGAATGGCAGCCCAAAAGCAGAGAATAGAAAGATATTATAATCGAAGAGCCAATCTTTGTTATTTCAAAGTGGAAGACTTGTTTCTAAAGATAGTAACTCAAAATACTTGGGAACTCAATGCAGGGAAGCTAGGTCCTGGGAAGGCCCTTACCGGGTTTCAGCTGTTACCGGAAAAGGTTCATACGAGTTGGAGAATCAAGATGGAGAAAAGTTGCCAAGAAACTGGAATGTAGCACTCCTCAAGAGATATTATTGCTGATGAACATCACATGTACTGAAAGCATGTGCTGCACTATTTTTCTCTTCATCCAGTTTTTGTCCCAATTGGGTTTTTTCTGGTAAGATTTTTAATGAGGCAACAACGGAAAGCATACTATGAAAGAAGGATTCAACAGTAGCAATAAGATCTTTATCAATAAGGCACACAAATGAAGAACCACTATGGAGCGGTTAGATAATCTTTGGCTCGATAGCAAAATTCCCATCGAAAAATTAAGTTTTCTATCAAGCAAATTTACCCGACAGTTCACAAGTGCAAACCACTAGAGGATTGGTAGATAATTTTTGGCTCGATAGAATAAATTCCTAAGGGGAAGTGAAGTTTGTTACCAAACTGAAGATTATCTAGCAATTCATTAGTAGAGTCCTCGAAGGTGCAAAATTTCCAATGTTCCAATTCGCATTCTTCGTATTCGAATGCTGGGGGAATGATATGAAGATATGACAGCAATGACTTCTACGTCGACCGAAATACGAAAATCAGAAATATAGTTGCATCATTGGGACCGGGGACTGTGCAACCAACCCCGTAGAAAAAAGTTGTGTAAGTTAGCCACAAGAATTGGTAATTTCTTTTTAGCATAACGAATGTTTATGTACCTTTTGAAAATGGAAGGAATACAGTAAATTCCTTTTATTTCTATTTTGTTTCTTGTCTGAACGATGAATTGATTTTGTCATTTGAAAGTTAAACAAGTACTTCAAATGCTAGTATAGTAATGAATAGAAGAGGGCCCTTTCTTATAAAAACCCTCACGACAAAGGGTTGATTTCAGAATAACTTATGTTCGAAATCCAAATGCTTTCGAGAGAAAATAAACCTGAAAGCCTTGCATAATCAGACGCAAACAGTAACACTTGCGCAAAACACTTAAGCAAGAAAGAACGCATAGATTAAAACTTGCATAAGTGTTCAAACTAAAGAACACAGAAAGACTCATGCAATACTTTAGCAAACGAAGTTTTTATTGCAAGTACAAAAGTTGGGAAAAGAAATGAAAAGCTAAACTGTTGCATCTCCGGAACCTGGAGGAAGAGAAGCATTCGCGCCCCCAGGGGAAGTGGGTAGATCTGTCGTTGGCTCAATATCTTGACTCTCGTTAGTTTGGACTTCAACATCATCGCCTTCCGACTCATCTTCAGTTCATGAGGATTTGGAACCAGAGCCAGAAGAATCGGAAGCATCAGGCCCTACCGGGAGGACCCTTTTAGCAGCTGACTCTAGCTCACAGGCTTTAGCGATTTCGGCATCAAAGTGAATGACGCCCACTTTAGCCACTTCCAAGGCTTTTATCCTCATGCTGTACATAACATTTGTTTTTTAAACAACAAGTAAAGTCGCTCAGCACTTGAGTTCTTCTTTAAGTTGGATAACTTCAGCATAACGGTTTTCCCGGGCAGATCTTATGGACTTGAGGCTAACGTCGAGTTTGCGGACAGTAGAGCTGAAAATTCTATTATGATCAATGATCTTGTTATACTTCTCCTACAATTGAGCATATTTCACCACCGCAACAACAAGCTCTTCAATTTTGGAGTTCAAGGCTACCTCCAAGTTGGTCAATATCTTAGTGGAGGCAGCCTCGCGATCGGATGCAGCAAGAACGACACTATGGACTTCAACACATTTGGCCTTGGCCTCTTCAAATTAAACCCTCAACGGGGAAATCTCTTGGATAAGGGTTTCCACTTCTTGCTCGCTTTGCTGCAAACAAGCATCCAACACAACGCCCTTAGCAGCTTTGGTTTCCAGTTCCGAGAGGCGAGCAGCGGTTTCGTTCCGCTCAGCCAAAAGTTGATCTCGCCTGGAGGTAAGTTCTTCTTTTTCCCGAATCAACCTATGGAGACCCTCGAAAGCAAGGAAATTGGCTTGGAAAACAAAAAAGAGAACTCAAGTTATTACTAAATCAAAGACAGGAGAAATGACAAAGGAAATAAAGAGTGTACCGCTACGGCGTTGTGCATGGCATTGTTCAACAAGCACTCTCCCGAGTGAGCCTGTATATCGTTTCTCAATCTTTTTCTGAAGCCGCAAGTTCCACCGGCCTGGATAGAAAATTGCATCCAGTGGAGACCGAGAGAGCAACACTCTTCCTCATTTGCGGATCTTCTGAGAGGGCTTCATAATTTTGCCCCAAATTCCCATAGACTGGGGACTCGGGGAGAGAAACATCCTCTTCTCGGACCGAGGCGGCGGATGGAGATGATGTAGCAGTTGCTGGTGGAAGAGTTGGTTAAGAAAGGGAAGAAGTTGATGGTGTTGAAGGGTGAGAAGAAGTTATGGCAAACGCAATGTTGGTTGTTAGTTCGTCAATCGAAGATGACAGGGACTCGGTACTCAACCCTACAATACCAGGCGCAACAACTGGGATCCAAAAACGGGAGCTGGCATTTTCCACCATTTTATACTCCCCCAGAGCGTCGAGGCATCGTCCTTGATTAGTGTAACTAACTGAACAGATTGAGCAGTCTGTTGAGTTTAGGAAGGTCGTCGTCTTCTATGTAGAGAAGCTCCCTCCTCGCTAGCTTCTCCATCATCGTCAATCACCGCGGTATCTATGGCCGGCCCGGGAGGAGGGCTCGTCACCATGACTTCTTGAGATGACTCGGGGGCGGCATTCTTCGCCCTCTTATTATTTCCCCGGCCATAGAGGAACGCCTTCTTTTTGGTTTCTTTTTCTCCGAATGGGGACTCTGAGAAGAAGCACTTGCACCAGAATTAGTCTCGGAGATGCCTGTCTGTGAAAAATCCTTCTGCATCAGCCTCCCCGTATCAGCAGGATCAACCAAAAATATCCTTATCGGGGACGACAACTGAGCCCGGGGTAGACCTATATTCAGCAGGAGAGAAGAATCAGACAACTTTCTCATAAGAAACGATAAGGACAGGATGAGTTGAACTTACCATGATTTTTGGCCTTTCACCTATATTTCAGGGAGAGCTCTTTTCATGTGCTGGTTTCGGGCATAGTGACGACCAAAATATTCTGAACCCATTAGTCCAAGCCTTCAACCCCAGGGGGAACCCACTGAGTTGTTGAGACGGGTGAATGGGAGAAAAGTTAATAATGACGTGGAATAGTCCTTAACAAAAGCAAAATCAAACTATATACTTACGAGTGCGGTTCCACAATCGGGAAAGACGGATCCGAGGCCGAGATAATGTCAATGGTGGAAACTGAAACAAACTGTTCCATCCACCCACTGTTGTTATCATCATCCATGTTGGATATCAATACATGTTGGCCGCATTTGCGGAAGTTAATCATCCCCCCACGGAAGATCTTGGGGGAATAAAGATTCATCACGTGAGATAGGGATAACTTCTCCCCTATTTCTTAGCATAGGCATCGAAGGAAAGCAATCGTCCTCCACACAGAGGGACTCACATGTGCCAAACATACTTGGTAGCGGTGGCAAAACTCCGCAATAACAGAGTCAAGCTCTCCACTCAGAAAAAATATTCCCAAAGTGAAGGGATACATATAGAAGTATGTAAAACCCCTCTTGGATAAGATTAACCACTCCGCCATATCAGGAGCAATAATGTCTAAATCCTAGCAATGACAATCTTTCTTCAAAGCAAGAATATTGGAAGGACGGATGTAAGAAGAATATCTGCTAACGGCCCATGTACGAGGGCTAGTAGAAGGAAATTTCTCTTAGAAGTCTTTAGTTGTGATGAGACTTCTGGGGATGATGGTGCTCACTGTACAGGGAGCGGCCTCATCGGCTTTGTTTTTGTTCTTTGAGGAACTAAGATATTTTTTGAAGAAGTCATTATATATTAGAGAAGAAGGGAAAGCTTTTTCTTATGAAGAAAATTAAAGAAAGGTTGAAGAATAAAGTGCAAATTGCACGAAGAGACTTTGAAAGAGTTTGGAGAATTATGGGGTGTGAATAAAATAGGATGATGCGTATAAGTAAAGGTTTAATCGGCTAAATTCGTGGTCATGATTACTTCGATAACTGGCAAAAGTTATGATCATGAATTGTGGGATGACGCGTATTTCGGGCATTAAATATGGAGAGACGTGCGTCTAATCAACCATCAAAAGCTTTTCAGAGGGGGTCAGAGAAATTCCCGCCAGAAAGAATGTTTCTACCAACTTTCTGGTGACACAAAGTTATGTCACCGGAAGTTAGGGGGCTATCTGTATAGGGTAAAATATGATATGTTAAGTGATTGCATAAGAGAGTGACATGTGGAGCCGAAGGTAGAGGATAGCTAAAACACAAGACAATTGTTCCATTTGTTACCAAAAAAGAGTAATGCTCATGAGATGCAATAAATAGAATATTCTACAACATTTATAAGTACACTGCCTGTTACACAGAATTTGTCATTCATGCCCCCGTCACACAATTTTCAATGACCCTCATAATTGACATTAAAGAAGGGCATGATCTTAGGACCTTGTTCCCTAGGTGCAGCTATAAATAGTGAGCTCCGTTATCATTGTAAATGGCACAATTTTTCTGGCAAACTTACGCTACAACCTATTAAAAGCTTTATACAACTTTATCCCCTAGTTTTTTTATTTCATCACTGGTCTGTCCGGAAGCCCTGCTCCCGGAACTACTGTTTATGCTATTTTATTTTCATCTCAAGGCTAAGTATTTCATATTTATTCAATTCTTTTATTATTTCAGGGTCGAATTAATTCACTTGTCTAGAAATCACGTATAAATTCAACCGTAACGTTTTACGGGTAAACAAGTTCTAAAAAATAAGAAATCTCAATTATGTTCCAATTGATAATTGCTCTTTGATGTTGACCTAAGCTGTTGTGCCGCGTTTTTTAATTCCTTATACATTTCAGTTCATGTACGAGGAGACCCGAAACGCTGACATGGTCTAACTCAAATGTTTTTTTTTAAGAGGGAAAGGGTCTAAATACGTACCCGAAGTTATCCAATTTTGATTTATTTTGCATCCTTCGAGTTACTAAATTGTTTTATCATTGTTTTTGTTCTCTAGTGTAAAATGAATAGATACTACATGTTCAAATTCTTCAACAAGGTTAAATTTTTTAAAAATATATCCTTCAACATTTGACTATGCCTTAAAATTACGTGAAAATAGTAAGTCATAGCCAGTTTTCACACTGGAAATCGAAAAATAGTCAGCGTTTGTAAAAGCATTAAAAAATAACCATTGTTTTGCTGAAACACGAAAAGTTCCAGCATGATATGCTGGATTATAAAGCTTATGTGTGTAAACTTCCACTATATTATGTTGGAACTCCAGCACGAAAAATTTCAGCATAATATGTTGGATTATGGAGCTTATTCATTTAAACTATCCGCACATTATTTTAGAACTCCAACACATTATGAAATTTCATCATATTATACTGAAATCTCATATGTATAAAATCTGAACTCCATCATATTTTGCTAGATTGTTTCCAGATTTTTAAGGATGTTTTTGTTCAGATAATATCTTTACATAAAAAAATGACTAAATTTCAATTATTTTTGAAACTGCGACTATTTTTTAATTACCAGTTGTAAATCTGGTTATTTCTCATTTTTTCCCTAAAATTATCCTCATGTTTGAAAGCCCGTCTGGATTCAAGGGGGAAAAAAGAGTCTTTTTTAATTGTCTTGAGTTTAATACCTAGATGATTAACAATATTACATGGTAAAGTTTTTTACATTTTGATGTGAGATTTACAAAGTGACAAAGAATTGAGTGTTGTGTTTAATTCGACAACATAAATTTGACCTTCCAATAAGTCTGAAAAATTCACACATAATTAAGTAATTTTAATGTGACGAAAAACTAATTTTGTAATTTTATTATTATGACAAGTAAATTTTATCCTTAAAACTAACCGGTAATTCAAATACCACCCATTATCTTCATCGTCCTTCACGGACACAAAAGTTACCATGTGTGTCTTTTATTGTCTCTCGTCACTTGAAGTGAAAAATCTACCCCCAGAAAAAAAAGAAAAAAAGAAAAAGGAAATACAATTAAATTCCTTTTATAACCCTTTTCCACTGGCTGCTACTGGTACATATTCAACTACGTACTGTAAGCAGAAAGCATTTTGACAGTACTGAATAAACATCAATGGAGGAAATTCAGACCACAACTTCACTCCCATCGCTAAGGCTGAATTACGACGTGTTCTTGAGTTTTAGAGGCGAAGATACTCGCGAAAACATCACTAAAAACTTATACGATGCCTTATACTCAAAAGGCGTCCGAGTGTTTCGAGACACAAACGGGTTAACTCAGGGCGACGAGATCGCACCAGGTCTTATGGACGCAATCAACGATTCAGCTGCAGCTATTGCTATTATTTCACCTAATTATGCTTCGTCGAGATGGTGTCTAGAGGAATTAGCAACGATTTGTGAGTTGGGTAAACTCGTTCTGCCCGTGTTCTACCGGGTTGACCCGTCGGATGTTCGAAGGCAGAGAGGACCGTTTCTACATGATTTTGAGAGTTTGGAAGGAAGGTTTGGAGTGGAAAAGGTGGTGAGATGGAGAAATGCTATGGAAAGAGTTGGGGGAATCTCCGGCTGGGTTTATTATAATAGGTAATAATAATTTCTCTCTCTTTCTATCTTCTCTCTAACCAATTGGAATCAAGTTACAGATTAAATATTATTAATTGAAGATACCCTAGACATGTGATTTGGTACAAATTAAATAATTTGCCATGAATATTGGCAGCCCTAAGTTCTATGTAGTATACAGCGTACGGATTTAACTGAATCCATAACTTGAGTAAAAATTTGTATGTAAAAATTCATTAAAATTACAAAATAGCAGATATGAACTCATAACTTTAAAAATATAATGGGTTAAATATTAAAAATCTTAAAATTGAATCCATAAGATTTAAATCCTGGATCCGTCTCTGGATTTGGTGCAAGATCAACCCTCGACGGTTGCTCCAGTATAGACACTTGACAACACTAGGATCGTTGGTTGATTGATAGGGAGATTATGATATCCACATAAAATTCAGAATTATTAAAATAATACGAGTAATTTTTCTTTTTTTTTTGGCTGTTCAAAATAATAATGTCGGTTCACAATATTTCTTTTCCTCGTAACTAAAATTCGGTTCGAGTTATATGAGAACCTGCATTGTTATTTTAAGCAAGTCATTTGGTTAACTCGCACTAACAAAATTAATCATAGCACAAATTTCTAACATAACTAATAATTTATTTATCCTAATTTATGTGGCACACTTTTTTTTTATTATGTACCAAAAAGAATGCTATTTTTCTATATTTAGAAGCAGCTTAGCTTTGAAATTTTATTTTTACCTTTAATGCAATTATTTATAGCTACACAAATATTAAAAGATTGATTTAGACCACAAGTTTTAAAATATATTCTTTCTTAAACTCTGTACTCAGTCAAACAGTGTCACATAAATATGTAGGTAAGGAAGGAGTACAATATTTGATCGGTTGTAATTTAAAAACACTGAGCAGGTAACTTATAAGATAGTGTTTGGTTAGCCATACTCCGGAGAGGTTCTAGGATATCAAGAAGATGAGTTGCACTATCACAAGAGGTGGATGCAAGATTTAAAATTGACGTGTTCAACCTTTAGATTTAATTATACAAATTTAACAGTGACAAAAGGAGAATTATGATTTCCTTTTTTGATAATCATGGTATAAGTGCCAACTTGTGCGCACCTCGACTAATTACACAGGATATCTGTCACCAACAACAGATATCAGGTAACTCTATCCACCAATATTTGGATAGAGAAAAAGAAATCACCTAGTATTTTTTTCTTCCGCTGGGATTTGAACATGACACCTCGTGGTTTTCACCTACTACATTAACTATTAGGCCACACCCTTGAGTGCAGGCACATGCGGAGCTAAGATTGAAGTTTATAAGTTCAGAATTCTAAACATTTTAAGTTACTGAGTTTTAAATTATTAAATTATAATTAATGAATTGTGTTTGAATCAAAACTACTGAATTCGCCGAACTCCTAGCCAGAACACCGACTCCGCCCCTCAGTGCAAGAGAATAGAGATTTCAATGTGCCAGACTGGGAATGTTGAAAGGATATTAAACCAAAACAAAGAAAGGAAGAAAAAATATTAAGAACTTAGCAGGCGTTTGGACATAAGAATCGTAAAATTCGAAAAAATGGTGAAAATAGTATTTGAAATTTAGAGTTGTGTTTGGACATAAATTTTTGTTTGGGTTGTTTTTGAAGTGTTGTGAGTGAAAATTATGAAAAACAGCTTTTGGAGTTTTTCAAATTTTCGAAAATTTCAAAAATGCATCTTCAAGTGAAAATTGAAAATTTTATGAAAAAACGCTGATTTCGAAAAAAAGTAATTTGTTTTTGAAAAAAACTTCCATCAAATTTTATGTCCAAACGGGCTCTTAATTAAATGCAAGAAGGAACGTGGTCATTCCCCGTGACAAAATAATTCTTAAAGTAAATAGTCCCTACATCACAATCTCTAACAAGGCATAAATTCGACTATAGATCCGATCATCCGACTGACTTGGAAGTTGGAACTGCAGTGTCCCCATGCACGCAACAATATTTAAACTTGGCCTACTTTACAAATATTATATTGTGTAACCAGAATCTTAACTCAATAAAATACGTTTGCTTAATTTTAAAGTTGTGGTGGTCCTAGATGGGGTTTGATTATTTTATTTCTATATAAACAGGCGCAGATTAATGAGCAGCTTTTGAGTTGCCCGTGTATATTAGAGCTTATGAGTTAGTATCACTTTCAATTGCTTACTTGTGCTTTTAATTGGTTTTTTATTTAGTATTTATTTTCAATCAAATAAGGTGGTTAATTCAACTTCATTGTTCAGTAGTGTCAGACTTTATTAGCAGTCCTAATGGTTCAAGGACACCGTTGCATCATGCCAAAGAAAATCAAGAATACCTCAACAATATGGAACAATTACCTATACTATAGAAGAAGTAATAGCCTTTTCTTTTGTTCTTGCGTACAAAGGAAAAGCTAACAGCTTAATCGTGATGATTATGAATCTCAAATTTCTTTCTAATAATTATAAACGTGTTCTTTTAATTAACTGCTCACTATTATTTTCCTTAAACAGAGATATGCTAGTAACTACGTACCATAAAGCAAAAGATTAAATAATTGAAAAGTAAATTATATGAGGAAGAACACTAGTCTCACTTGAAGTTAATTTGGGAAATGAGTTCCAAATGATTTTTTCTTATATGTCCAAGTTTTGGTAGACATAGTTACCTGATACATGTTGTTGATGAGAGGTGACAGGTATCCAGTGGAATTAGTCTATGTGCGCACAAATTGGCCTGCACACTACAGATATAAAAAAAAATTGGGAAATGACTAGGGTTGAGCCATACGCCCATACACACACTGGGCCGAAGCCACCTTTTGCTAAATGTTGTTTAATTCGTCGAAATATTACAAAAAATTACATTGTGTATATAAGTAAAATAATAGATTTTAAATATATATAATATATATCGAGCATCCTTTATGGGAAATTCTTTTTACTTCTTTCCAAGTCTTATTACCTTTGAAAAAATTTCTGATTTCGCCACTGTACACACATCTTGTATATATTTGTTGAAATCATCCCTTTTTATTGTGAATAAAATTGTCTTAAGCAAGGAAAAGATTACACCTGGGAAAAAGAAAAAAGAACAACTATCTGAACCATATTCACATTTTCCCGTATCATCTTCGTTTACATCTCAACTATCTTGTATAAGGTTTTAGGAAAGAACTTAAGTACAAGAATTCTTACACAATTAGTGTATTTAGCATGTTTGTATCAGGTAATTTCTGATATTTTCCAGATTACCATTTATGAATCTCAATATAACATTAACAAAATAGCCAGTGTAATACACAAGTGGGTAATGTGTATGCAGACCTTACTCCTATCTTATGCGATGTAGAGAAGCTGTTTCAGATAGACCGGCTTAAAAAATACAAAGCAAGTTTGAGGAAAAAAACCAATAGTGAAGAGGCCATGTTGGAAATACGGGAGAAAAGAAACAATAACGACAACAAAATAATAGATAGCCGATGCAAAGGAAATAACAGGTAATAAAAAAATTGTAGAATAGAATAATACGAGAATAATAAAGGAGGAGCAGATAAGGTGCCCCAAACTGTCACCATGCCTCTCCCACAGAAAGTGAGACATTGCTTTTCGACTGCATATTAACGTTCTACCCTAATCCTCGACCTCCATACCCTGATCCCAATAATACATGTAATTATATGTTACTCCCTCCGTTTTAATTTAGATGAGCTAGTTTGACTCGGTATGGAGTTTAAGAAAAAAATAAGACTTTTGAAACTTGTGGTCTTAAAAGCTTAAGGGGTAAAAGTTTTGTGGGGCCATGACATTTGTGTGGTTATAAAAGCTTATCATTAAGGGTAAAATGGTTAAAATGAAGAGTTTAAATTTGAATTATTTTCAAATTTAGAAGTGTGTCATTTATTTTGGAACAGACTAAAAAAAAAATTACCTCCTCTAATTTGAAACAGAGGGAGTACTATTTTTCAGTGGTCTGATTGTATAAAATTTCTCAGTATATAGAAGTTAAAATCATAAAAGTTTACTAGGAAAAGGAAGACCTTCCAAATTGACAATATTGATGTTTGCTTGAAATCTGCAGTGAAGAGTCACAGTTGATACAGACTTTGGTGAAAAGAGTTTTACAAGAATTGAGCAATTCCCCAATATTTGTAGCTCCATTTGTTGTTGGAATCGACTACCGTCTGGAAGAACTCATAAGACAGTTAGATGTGAAGCGCAGTGGTGTCAAGATCATTGGGTTGCATGGAATAGGAGGAGTTGGTAAAACAACTCTTTCTAAGGCTCTTTATAATAAACTTGCTTCTCATTTTACACACAGGGCTTTTATATTGAATGTTAAGGAAATAGCTGCTCAACAAGGCATTGTGTCCGTTCAGAAGAAAATAATACAAGGTCTTTTCCCGAGCAAGGTCTTCTCCTTCTCCCCTGGTAATGCACATGAAAGAAGAGTAAAATTCGGACGATTTCTTCAAGAAAAGCGTGTCCTGCTTGTCTTAGATGATGTAGATTATGTAAATGATGATGTAAGCATATTGAAGGCACTAATTGGAGGGAAAAACTGGTTCTTTGAAGGGAGCAGGGTTGTTATTAGTACTAGAAACAGAGGAATTTTGCTAGAAGACATCGTTAACGAGACATTTGAGGTGAGAGAATTGGGTGGTCCTGACTCACTAAAACTATTCAGTTACCATGCATTTAGAAGACAAGAGCCATTTCCAGCTTTTGTGAATATGTCCAAGCAAATTGTCTCAATCACTGGAGGGCTACCCTTGGCTCTTGAAGTTTTTGGTTCTTTCTTGTTTGATAAAAGAAGCGAGGAGGAATGGCTAGATGCTCTAGAAAAGCTAAAACAAATTCGCTCTCCCCATCTTCAGGAAATCTTGAAAATAAGTTATGATGGTCTTGATGATGAAGAGAAGTGTATATTCCTGGATGTTGCATGTTTATTTCTTGATCAATTAGAAAAGAAAGCTGAAGATGTAATTGATGTTATGAAAGGATGTGGTTTTAGAGCCAGCATTGCATTTGACACTTTAACTGCTAGATCATTGATTAAGGTAATTGGTGGTGGGGATTTGTGGATGCATGACCAGATAAGAGATATGGGAAGACAAATTGTTATAGAACAAGGCATTTCAGATCCTGGAAAACGCAGCAGACTTTGGGATGTTGCTGATGTTTTGAGTGTGTTACAAGGAAGGAAGGTATGTCTTCTTTACGATTTAACTTATTCATGAAAACGTTCTTTTATATTATCAGTACATTTTGACATGTTGTAAGAGGTAACCTGCCTTGTTTTTCACATTACTAATCCAACTCTTTATGAACAGGTAGTTGTAGTTACTTTAGGTGACCGGATAGTGTAACGAAGTTAAATGGTTTTATTATATAGTATACTAGATTTAGCGTCCTGTCTACTTCTAGACCAGTGGCGGACCCAAGTGGTGGCTAGCGGGTTCAACTGAACCCGCTTCACAAAAAAATAATACTGTGTATATGTATAAATTAGGATTAAAGCTGCCTAAATTTTGCATAAATATTTTATTTGAACTCACTTGACAACTAATATTTTACGATTAAATTTATATACTTCTAAGATTGAACCCGCTTGCACAAAATCCTGGGTCCGCCACTGTTCTAGACCATAGTCTCATAACATGTAGCGGATTTTGGAGGTAAGAGATTAATAAAAGAAGACCCTTCAGCTATTTCAAGCTGTAAGACAAATCACTAGCTAAAAATGAGAAAATCTGTAAATCAGGATTAAAAGCATTTAATTTGCACTCCAAAACCTAATGTTAAGTCTTAAACACTTCCAGACATCTTGTATTATTAATTTTCTTTCTTAATACACTACAAGGACTCCCAGTTTTTTTCTTGTGTTTTTGTTTTCTGCTAAACTTACATTTTATACTAAACAAAAAGAATTTGTCATGAAAGCAACAGGGGACACAGAACATCCAAGGGATCATCCTGGATCAGTATCAGAAGCCATCATCAAAGATTAAAAGCACGAAAGCAATTACTAGAGAGCA
Source organism: Nicotiana otophora (assembly GCA_000715115.1). Classification (NCBI taxonomy): domain Eukaryota; kingdom Viridiplantae; phylum Streptophyta; class Magnoliopsida; order Solanales; family Solanaceae; genus Nicotiana; species Nicotiana otophora. Next base: position 72,300 of record AWOL01S0020207.1, read on the forward strand.
TTTTCAACAAGTTCCCACTTTCACTTCTGCATTAGCTTACATTAAAGAGTTGTGCAAAGAACAATTTCAAAATGATGCAAAAGAAACCAATGATTTGGTATTGAACACTGAAGCATTTGATCCAATAGTTAATCTGCGGCTACTCCAATTCGATAATGTGAAACTAGAGGGAAATTTGGGGAAGTTACCTTCTTCACTAAAATGGCTCCAATGGAAAAGGTGCACACTTTCAAGCTTTTATTCTGATTATTATCCAAGTGAGCTTACCATGCTTGATCTCTCAGAGAGCCAAATAGAGAAGTTTGGAAGCCGGGAATGGACCTGGACTCGCAAAAAGGTATGCTTTACGTGTCATGCTGATGAAATACTGATTACATTTTTCAACTATTAAGCTTTTACATTTTTGACATATATAATAAATTAATGTCAAGTACTTGCTGATTTAAGGGTGATGCTCTGGCAATAAAGAAGCTAAAATATGACCTTACCAACAAAAAAAAAAAAAAAAAAAAAAAAAAAAAGACACTAAAATATCTCTTATCATCTATGATCATTTATTATTACAGCATTGGTTATTAGAGAGCTCCTAAAGGGAATTCATAATGACAGAACTTTAGTTATATACAAATTGATTACCTGAATTGCATCCTGTAGTTGATGAAAGTCCTGATATGCTCTCATATCTTTTAATCTCAAATATAGATTATTTATGCATGCTTCTCTAAACTTTGCAGGTGGAAAACAAGTTGATAGTTATGAATCTCTCTGGTTGTCATAAAATAACAGCTATTCCTGATTTATCCACGCATAAAGCATTGGAAAAGTTGATAGCTGAACGTTGCAGTGCATTGCAAAGGATTCACAGAACAATTGGGAATCTGAAAACTTTACGTCATTTAAATTTAAGAGATTGCCGCAACCTTGTTGAATTTCCAGGTGAAGTCTCCGGGCTGAAAAATCTTCAAAAGCTGATACTCTCGGGCTGCTCGAGATTGAAACAGTTACCTGAAGATATAGGCAAGATGAAGTCCTTACAAGAACTCCTATTAGATGGGACTGCTTTAGAGAAGTTGCCTGAAAGTATATTTCGCTTAACAAAACTTGAGAAGTTAAGCTTAAGCCAGTGCCACTCACTGAAACAACTTCCCCGGTTCATAGGAAAGCTAAGTGCTTTGAAGGAACTCTCTCTTAATGGTTCTGCTTTGGAAGAAATACCTGATTCTATTGAACATCTGCAGAACCTTCATACATTAAACTTAATTAGGTGTGAGTCACTTGCTGCTATTCCCAATTCTTTTGGCAACCTCAAATCTTTAGCAAATCTCTGGCTTTATGGCAGTGCAATAAAAATGATGCCAGAATCTATTGGTTCTCTGTATTATCTTAGGTCCTTATCGCTCGGAAACAGTCAGCATTTAAATGCATTGCCTGTTTCAATTAAAGGATTGTCTTCTTTGGTTGAGCTTCAAATAGACAAGGTTCCAATTATTAGTCTTCCAGATCATGTTTTTGGTGGACTTAAATCACTGAAGAATCTTGAGATAAGGAACTGTGAGCGCCTTGGCTCGCTTCCCCATTCCATTGGAGAATTGTTAGCTCTTAGAACAATGACTCTTACCAGAAATGATGCTATTACGGAGCTGCCAGAATCAGTTGGGAATTTGCAGAATCTTGTCATATTGAGATTGACCAGATGTAAGCGACTTTGCAAATTGCCAGCTTCAATTGGGGAACTAAAGAACTTAGTACACCTGCTAATGGAGGAGACTTCAGTAACAAAATTACCTGAAACATTTGGGATGCTATCGAGCTTAATAATTCTGAAGATGGGAAAGAAGCCTTTCTGCCAGGTACGCCCTGGTGAATTCATAGTTATATTAAATCATGGATATATGTATGTGTGTGTGGAGACTATGAAAACTAGTATAAATGTTATATTTTGAAACCATATTTTCAAAGAATTTATAACCTTACAGCTTGTTTGGATGATTGTTATCCATTGTATCGTATTGTATTGTTATCCCAAAACAATATTTGTTTTGATTGTTTATTTAAAATTGATTGTATCGTATTGTTAAATCTATTATTCCGGAACTACCAAAAGGCCCATTTTATGAAACAACCGATTTGGTGTGGTGTGATCGTTTCTTATTTTCTTTTCTAATTATGTCCTTACTTATTACTCCATAATTCTATTTTATCATTTAATTTTTTTTATTTTAATTCCAAATCTCCAACCTATTGACCTACTTTGTCTTCTTCCATCTTTTCTAGAGTTGTTTGCCTAGTTCTTTTTATTATCCAAGTCTCTGTTTGATTCTTTCTCTTTTCACTGTTTTAATTTTTTTTGGTGTTGCTAATATTAGTTAACCTTTTTTTTTCCAGGTTTTTGCTCTTGTTTCCAAGCTACGTAATTAATGATAAATTAGTAGAAAGAGGTTTTCTTAAATTATTTTTATGTGTAATTCTTGATAAATTTTATTTAAAACAATTGCGGGTATTTTAGTGAACTTATCAGTTACAATACTGTACGATGCAGTCAAACCAACAACAAAAATATTATTTAACAACAACAAACGATACAATATATTCAAACGTTGTATCCATAAATGATACAATACAATACAGTACAGTACAATACAATAAATTATAAATCAATGGGTAACAATGATCCAAACATAGTGTTAAACTCATACAGATTAAACATTGGCTCTGCCTTTGCAGGTATCACAAAGTACTGAAACCACAGAACCAGCTACCTACACAGAAAGGGAAACAGCACCTGTTGTGCTTCCTTCATCTTTCTCAGAGCTATCCATGTTAGAAGAACTTGATGTCCGCGCGTGGGGAATAGTTGGGAAAATACCGGATGATTTTGAGAAACTATCATCTTTGGAGATCATCAATCTTGGTTTCAATGATTTTTCCTATCTCCCGTCTAGTCTGAAAGGACTACTTTTCTTGAAAGAGCTCCTTGTTCCCCACTGCAAACAGTTGAAAGCTATTCCTCCTCTTCCCTCAAGTTTGCTCAAGATAAATGCTGCAAACTGTGGAGCACTCGAGAGCATACACGATATCTCAAAATTAGAGTTCTTGCGCGAGCTAAACCTTGCAAATTGCATGAGTTTGGTAGATGTCCAAGGTATCGAATGCTTGAAATCCTTAAGAATGCTACATATGGCTGGATGCAATGTCTCCTGTGCCTTTATTGTTAGAAGCAAACTTGATAAGGTACTGTTTTCTCCTATTTAAGTGTGTGCGGTACGACGGAAGTTACTCTCTACAAAAAATATTTTTTTGTGGAAAAATGTTTCCTGGTGTTTGGTTGGTAAATGGAGAATTCAAAAACAAAATATATCAAAGACTAATAATAATATTTGCAAATCATAGAGTATTTTGATGCAATTCTTGAGTATTGCAGATTGATAATAATGTCTAAGTGTAGGTTAAAGCAATGATATGAAGTTAAGAGTTAAGATAATTGAGAAGGAAAGTTACTTCCCCCAATTATTTTTTCTCTTTTGGTAGAAAGTTTTTTCCCATGAAGATATTTTTCGGAAATAAAACACCAAATAAATGACTTACTTTCGGAAAAAGTTCCCCCCCCCCCCCCCCCCCCCCCAAAAAAAAAAAAACAACTGTCATACCAAACACACTCTTTGTTTCATTCAACTTTTTGCCAAAACAGTACTTACCTGCTAGGCTAATGAAAAGCTTTTCACTCTCAGGTTGCTGTGAAAAACTTGTATAATTTTAGCATTCCAGGCAGTGAAATCCCAAGTTGGTTAACTCCAGGTGAGGTGCATTTCTCAAAACACAGAAACAATGAAATTAAAGCAGTGGTTATTGCCATAGTTGTGTCAGTGAACTGTGCTAAACCAGATGATTTAAGGGATGAATTGCCTGTAATAGCTAACATCCATGCAAAAATCGTTAGAGCAAATCGAGCGGTATATACTACTGGTATGTACTTGGTAGGAGTCCCAACTACTCCCGAGGATCAAGTTTACTTGTGCAGATACCAAGATTATCATCCACTAGTATCTATACTCGAGGATGGTGATATAATACAGGTGGGCTTGGGCAACTTTCCCATTACAGGGATTGAACTGAAGAAGTGTGGAATACATTTAGTTTATGAAAGTGATGATGATTATGAAGGTAATGAGGAATCATTGGATGAAAGCCAACAATCTGTATCAGAAAGATTAACAAGGTTTATTGGGGCTTCTAATACAGAGAGCAATGTCTTCAGCTCGAACTCAGCTCAAGAAGATGGAGAAGAGGAAAGAAGGCAGAACTATTTTAGTTTCGTTAAGGAGATTTTCTGTGCTTTAAAATACCTTCTCTTTAGGTGATTTGCAGCCTGCCTTCTAGCACGAAGGACTTTGTATTCTCAAGCGTTTGCTTCTCCCAAACTGCAGAAAGCTCAAGTTTCTACCTCAACTTCCCTCAAGTTTGGAATGGTTAAATGCTGCAAACTGCTCCGCGTTGGAACATGTATCTAGCATATCAAATTTGGAATATTTGGTAGAACTCCACTTCAGTAATTGCAAGAAGGAAATAGATATTCCTGGCATTGAAAGCTTGAAATCTTTGAAAAGGTTGTATATCATCGCGTGCTTTTCTTCTATAAAAAAGTGGTTTTCTAAGATTCTTTCTCCTTCTTCCCTCTTAGACACCAAGATTATGTCCACATTTTTATATCAAGTTGACTAGGACTCTGAATGCAGGATTGTCCAAGGCATATTAAGTACCTCTATGTTCCAGGGGATGATGACCTTCCAGATTGGTTTATTGAGGGAGTACCTATTAGCTTCTCAACTCGAAAGAAATGTGATATCAAGGGGGTGATCATTGGTATAATGTTAGAATCAAGCGCTTATCATTATGCCAAAAATTATAGGTGATAACAATGGCGCAACTTTATTTTTTACTGTGCAAAGTCTTCAATGGATACCGGGGATTTGGCCCCTGGCTAAACCTACTAATGATAGAGGTGCAGTTTCAGCTTCGATTAACTGAATCTCAATTATCTCTGCTCTCATTGTGCCTATAACGTAGCTTACTCCTGAGAAGCACACACTATAATAAGAGGCAAATTCTGATTCGCAGCCCAAGCCCATCAAGAAATAAGCCCTATGTTCAAATACGACTCCAACTTGCACAGGAAAAATGGCTAGCAAATTTTTGGGCGGGTAATTGAAATATAGCCTACGTTTGTAGGGTAATTGAAAAATAGTCATTATTTAATGCACAGGGAGATGCAATCTAGACAAAAATACCTTTACCCGAAACATAGAAAAAGTCCACCATATTATGAAACTACTGCATATTGTGGGCAGATCTCTTTTAAGGAATTAACCAACTCAGTATTCACAGCTTTGGCCCCACGTTTTTGGGCAGATCTCTTTTTAAAATTGAAAACATAAAAAATATAGTTACTTTAATTCCAAAAAGTAGACTCCAATTCCCACGTTTTTTCATTACTTTTTTTATTCAATTTATTAAAAACCTGAAAATTCGACTACAAATGTTTTTACATATAATTTTACATAGAAACAGGAAGAAAATAAAAAACAACACTCCACGATCCTCTTCCCAAACGTAGACACCAAAACCTAACCTCATCACTTAAAATCTGTCTCCTATGCTATCCTCCTTCTATTTTCTTTTCCATTCCCTTTTTTCTTTGCTTAAAATATAGAAATTTGCAATATGGATACAAAACTTCATGAAATCAGTCAAATTTCAAGCAACTCGATGCCGTCTCAAAGTTAGATTCGTTCGAATGGGGGAAATCCCGGATCGTTTCAAGCCTGAAATACCATACTCCATAGAGTTGATTTTACAAGATAGAAATGTAACATATTCAACTCGTTTTATGGATAAATTGTCTATAATAAACTGTACTAATTAAACGATTATGTGTAGTACCGACATTCTATTTCTGTTTCTGAAAGTTTATCATTGGAAAGTTTGTTATTAATTTCTTTAGGACGAACATATAAAAAACATTTTGCTTATATATGAAACGATTATGTGTAGTATGAGTATTTCTCTAGCTGTTTGTTAAAGTTGGATTCACAATTGTGTTTCTCAATTGTTTAAGAAAAAGGCCAGTAAGTCAATGCGGTCTTAAACTTTACATGCTGCAAAAATCATAAATTAATAATTTTTCACTCTCTTTGAAGATTATAAAGGCCATGAATCTCTGTTAGTTATTACATTCTTTTCATTTATTTGCCTTCTATGGTGTACTAATTCAGGATACTGGTCGTTTCGTTGCCTTCTAAATAAATCATGTGAAGCATATATACTTCTTAGCTGGTGTCGCTTCTGCTAAGGGTGTTGAAGGATTTGATCCCAACGCCGCAAAGAAAAGGTTTTTTGAGATATATTTATCAAAGGTGATTGAAATTCTCATATTTTAAAAATGTCTACTCTTTTTTTTATAAGGTTAAGAATATCTACCCTTAAAGCACTTTCCATTTAGACATAGTAGCTGACCCCAAAACTGACAATCATTTGTAGTACGTAACACTGAATTCTGGCATAGGTTTCCCTGGAGCTTATGAACTTGTCTCTCAGGTATGTGACCTGTGTTGCAACTTGGCTCTATGTTCTTTCTCTTTCTTCTTTATTGCTTTTCATTAATTTAGTGATATGGTACAACTGTGTAAAAGAATGGTCTTAAAGTTGATGTTGAATCTAATGCTGATAGGATTAAAGTTGATGCAAACTTGGCTGCAACAGACTTGCCAATAACGATGTGAGTTAATGTAGTGTGCTTTAGCTGTGAATAGTACTCTCATTCTTTCTATAACCACCATGTAAGAGACACTGAATTGTACTGAATGAACACATGGTGAGATTATATTTTATTTGAGATTATCAGTATAGATATATTTTATTACAACATCTTACCTGATAGCTATTCATGAGACGCTTGGCTTTGTGAGTATAACTACTGTTGTGGACATTGCTGGAGATAACTGTTTGTTGAGATAATGAATCTTTTATTAATGGAATCAAGAGCTCAGACTCCAAAAGAAGTTAATATGCTTGGATCTAATCCCAAGAGATTTTTGTGACTATTTTATTGTTCTATATCATGATAACTCAAACTTTAAAATTGCTTCATAAGTTCGACTTGTCTGTTAGTACTAATCTCTTGGTTGTCTGTATTTAGGAGTTTATTTATGGGTTGTTAATCTTATGAGACAGATAAATGAAAAATGGTCCTAGCTCTAAGACAAAAGTATCAAAAGTGTTGTATGACTGGGCACATAGTACTGTACATGTATTTGTATTGTCATGGGCTGCTTTCCATCATCTCGACCCATGACCCCTTGGACGCACCCCGTGGCGTCCCGGTAAGCCTCCCAACGCCTAGCGCCACGGTCGGCCCCGTGGTCTCGGCA
>AWOL01S0020210.1:928-12541 GCA_000715115.1 Nicotiana otophora
CCAGTTATTATATTATCAGTTCAGTTTCAGTTTTCAATTATGTTATTGCCTTACATACTCGGTACATTATTTCGTACTGACGTCCCTTTTCTGGGGATGCTGCATTTCATGCATGCAGGTTCAGATAGACAGACGGGTACACCTCCTCAGTAGGTGTTCCAGAGTTTAGCTTGATCGGTAAGCTCCACATCCTTTTGAGTTATCGGGTCTAGGGTTTTGTGTACATCTTATGTATGAATTTATATATATATATATATATATATATATATATATTATGGGTAGGTCTTGGCCTTGTTCCAATCATAATATATCTATCAGTAGAGGCTTGTAGACATATCCTGTTGGTTAGTGAAGTATGTTGGGTTTGTAGGCCTGGTATGTATAATTTGGTGGTTTGTCAGCTGTAGTAGCTATGACGGCCTTGTCGGCCTAGCTTTATATTGATGTTTAGTTAGTGCTAGTTTCCATTCAGTTTTATATTTTGCTTCGCAAATTATCTTGCAAGGTGGCCCCAGGGCCAAAGTATGACATTATATGTTCAGAGTCCCTTAGTCACAATTTGGTACGCTAGGTTAGGTGAGGCATCGGGTGCTGGTCTCGCTCCTAGGTTCGGGGCGTGACACACGTGCTCCACCGGGTCCTCAAGCTATAGGTACAACACCAACTACCACTCCACCTGCTTAGCCAGCTCGAGGTGGAGGTCGGGCAGGTAGAGGTCGCCCTAGAAGGGGAGGCAAGGACAAATATTATGCTCTTCCTGCTCGTACAGAGGTAGTTTCATTCGACTTTGTCATTACAGATATTATACCGCTCTATCATAGAGATGGATCAGTCTTATTTGATCTAGGCTCCACTTATTCCTATGTGTCATATTATTTTGCTCCGTATTTGGGTGTATCCTGTGATTCTTTGAGTTCTCCTATCTATCTGTTTACACCTGTGGGAGATTCTATTGTTTTTGACCGTGTGTATCAGTCATTTTTGTTTTTTCTTTGTGGTTTTGAGACCGGAGAAGATTTATTACTGCTCAATATGGTAAACTTTGATATTATTTTGGGCATGGACTGGTTGTCGCCCCACTATACTTTCTTGATTGTCATGCCAAATCTGTGACGCTGGCTATTCTTGGATGGCCATGGTTAGAGTGTAGAGGTACCTTAGATTATACCCCTAGTAGAGTTATTTCATTTATAAAGGCTCAGCGAATGGTTGGGAAGGGGTGTGACGCGTATTTAGCTTATGTGCGAGATGTCAGTATTGATACCCCTACCGTTGAGTCAGTTACGGTAGTGAGGGATTAACCAGATGTGTTTCTAATGGATCTTCCGGGCATGCCGCCCGACAGGGATATCGACTTTGATATTGTTTTGTTACCGGACACTCAGCCCATCTCTATTCCTCCATATCGTATGGCCCCACTAGAGTTGAAACTGTTAAAGGAGAAATTAAAGAAGTTGCTTGATAAGGGCTTCATTCGGCCCAGTGTGTCGCCTTGTGGTGCTCCAGTCCTGTTTGTGAAGAAAACACATTGTTTTGTGTGCATGTGCATTGGTTAACACGAGTTGAACAAATTTACAGTGAAGAACATGTATACATTGCCTCGTATTGATGACCTATTTTATCAGTTATAGGGTGCCAGGGGGTTTTCCAAGATCCATTTGAGTTCAGACTATCATCAGTTGAAGATTCGGGAGCCAGATATGCCGAAGATTGGTTTTAGGACTCAATATGGTTGCTACGAGTTTCTTGTGATGTCATTTGGGCTAACCAATGCCCCAGCAACATTCACGCACTTGATGCACACTGTATTCCTTCCCTATCTTGACTCATTCGTCATTGTGCTTATTGACGACATTCTGGTGTACTTCCGGATTTAGGAGGATCATGAGCAGCACCTGAGGACTGTGCTCCAGACCTTGACAGAAAAGAAGTTGTGTGCAAAGCTTTCGAAGTGTGAGTTCTGGATAGATTCAGTGGCATATTTGGGTCATTTTGTGTCAAGTGAAGGGATCAAGGTGGATCCCGAAGAAAGTTGAAGTAGTACAGAGTTGGCCTAGGTCGTCCTCAGCTATGGGATCCGGACTTTGTAGAGGGTTTGTCACGTCCTAAACTCGGGGAGCATGACCGGCGCTCAACCGAGTCATTCTGGCCAAGAAACCCTGTTAGATTTCCTTTTTCCCAAAACTCATCCATGAATAAAGATAATACAAATTTTTATTACTAAGACAATAAGGTGATCATGTCTGCATTACCAATTTCTTACCATAAGTTACTTCATTTTAAAGTCTCAATTTCACATGCAGTTTTCATAGTTTGAAGTGAGAATAGTAATTCAAACACAACATAACGAGTTTGACTTCCATAGAACCAATATACAACCCACACTATGTCTACGGAGCCTCTATAGGTAAAGAAGAGTACTATGATAATGCCGGCAACAAGGCCCCGGCTATACCTCAAACACAATACACAAGGAATAAAAGGTACATGACCACGGAATGAAGTGGGAGCTCACCATGTCAACTGGGAAGAGGGTGTACTGCTATCACTGATCAATGTCTCCTGCTACGGAACCACCTGCATCAATTAAAGATGCAGCACTCTCGACAAAAGGGACGTTAGTACAGTCGAAAAGCACCAGTATGTATAACTAAACACCCTCTCAATAGAATGAATAATATTACAATGAGGAACAATCATAAAATCAATGGAAGCCTCAAAACATACCAAAACTTCAAGTTAAGAATCACATAAGGGTTCACGTAAACTTCCATATCATCAGGTTGGAGATTCTTAGTACCGATATACTATCGTTCACAATACCATTATTTACAATACCAATATTTACAATACCAATAGTCACAATACCAATACCACTGTAGTCTTAGCACCGAGTCCGATCACGACCCGATCAGCTAGGCTATCTCATTAGAGACATCAACCATAATAACTCTCAATATCAATAACACTGTACCTTAGAGACGGAGTCCAATTGAGACTCGACCGGCTAGGCTATCTCATTAGAGACATCAACCATAATAACTCTCAATATCAATAACACTGTACCTTAGAGACGGAGTCCAATTGAGACTCGACCGGCTAGGCTATCTCATTAGAGACATCAACCATAATAACTCTCAATATCAATAACACTGTACCTTAGAGACGGAGTCCAATTGAGACTCGACCGGCTAGGCTATCTCATTAGGGACGTCGACTATAATCACAATTTCAATTATAATGTCCAGCACAATCACCACCATGTGTGCGACATGGTGTTTGATCACGACCCAATCGTCTAGGCTGTCTTATTCGAGACATCAACCTTTTTATGTCAATCATGGCATTTCATACTTTTTTCACATCTTTTCATTTCATTGGCACTAGTGGCCACAATTATAAATAATACGTGGCACGTTGGTCGTATTTAGTATTTCATGCTCACCTTTTCAATTTCGAACATCATCATCATCATCAACAACAAATACATTGCAATTCAAGGTTTGTAGTACACATGGTTGCAATTAAGAGTCTTTGGCACATAGAGATATTTCACAAAATTTGGCATAATAGCCTTCGTTTGAACTTGACTTGAAGTCGAAATATTATTAATGCACAACATATATTTTGAGCACACCCTCAATTGATAATATAACACGAATAAAGCATTAGGGATACTTATTGAACATATATCTTTCAACACAAACTTACTCGGAATAGCCAATATATAATGAACGACTCGGGTCTTACATAAATTACATGAATATCATGGGATTCTATTCTAAGAGAAGAGTTTAGCCAACATACCTCACTTGAGCTACCTTACACTCTAAAATGTTCCAGAAAGCTTAGCAACTTCAATCTATTTTAGAAATATAACAAGTTGAACCAAAATTAGTAAGATGATCATGCTTCTAGATCATGTGAGCATTTTATCAAACACTACGTGTGCATTAAGGTTTCCAGATGTGTTTCTATCGGATATTCCAGGCATGCCGCCCGATAGGGATATCGTCTTTGGTATTAATTTGTTACCGGGCACTCAGCCCATCTCTATTCCTCTATATCGTATGGCCCTAATAGAGTTGAAATTTTTAAAAGAGCAGTTAAAGAAGTTGCTTGATAAGGACTTCATTCGGCCCAGTGTGTCTCCTTGTGGTGCTCCAGTCCTGTTTGTGAAGCAAAAGCATGGTTTTGTGCGCATGTGCATTGGTTAACGCGAGTTGAACAAAGTTACAGTGAAGAACATGTATACATTGCCTCGTATTGATGACCTATTTGATTAGTTACAGCGTGCCCGGGGGTTTTCCAAGATCGATTTGCGTTCAGGCTATCATGAGTTGAAAATTCGGGAGCTAGATATGCCGAATACTGCTTTTAGGACTCAATATGGTTACTACGAGTTTCTTGTGATGTCATTTGGGCTAACCAATGCCCCAGCAACATTCATGCATTTGACGCACAGTGTATTCCTGCTCTATCTTGACTCATTCGTCATTGTGTTTATTGACAACATTCTGGTGTACTCTTGGAGTCGGGAGGATCATGAGCAGCACCTAAGGACTATGCTCCAGACCTTGAGAGAAAAGAAGTTGTATGCAAAGCTTTCAAAATGTGAGTTTTGGTTAGATTCAGTGGCATTTTTGGGTCATTTAGTATCGAGTGAACGGATCAAGGTGGATCTCCAAGAAGGTTGAAGCAGTACAGAGTTGGCCCAGGTCTTCCTCAGCTATGGAGATCCGGAGTTTTCTTGGTGTCGTAGGGTATTACCGCCGATTTGTATAGGGTTTGTCATGGCCCAAACTCGGGGAGCGCGACCGGTGCTCAATCGAGTAAATCCGGCCGAGCAAGCCTGTTCGATATCATTTTTTCCAAAACTCATTCATGAATAAAGATAATACATATTTTCGCTAATTAGACATAAGGTGATCATGTATGCATTGCCAATTTCTTAACATAAGTAACTTCATTTTAAAGTATCAATTTCACACGCATTTTTCATAGTCTGAAGTGAGAATAGTAATTCAAACACAACATAATGAGTTTGACTTCCCTAGGACCAATATACAACCCACACAATATCTATAGAGCCTCTATAGATAAATAAGAGTACTATGATAATGTCGGCAACAAGGCCCCGGCTATACCCCAAACACAATACACAAGGAATAAAAGATACATGACCACGGAATGAAGTGGTGGCTGACTAAGTCAGCTGGGAAGAGGTTGTCCCGCTATCACTGATCAATGTGTCTTGTTGTGGAACCACCTGCATCCATTAAAGATGCAGCGCCCCTGGCAAAAGGGACGTTAGTACCATCGAATAGCACTAGTATGTATAACTAAACACCCTCTCAATAGAATGAATAATATTAAAAGGAGGAACAATCATAAAATCAATGGAAGCCTCGAATAATACCAAAACATCAAGTTAAGAATCATATAAGGGTTCAAGTAAACATCCATATCTTCAGGTTGGAGATTCTTAAAACCGATATACCATCGTTCAAAATACCATTATTCACAATACCAATATTTATAATACCAATAGTCACAATACCACCGTAGTTTTAGCACCGAGTCCGATCATGACCCGATCAGCTAGGCTATCTCATTAGAGACATCAACCATAATAACTCTCAATATGAATACCACCATACCTTTGACAAGGAGTCCGACCACGACCCGATCGGCTAGGCTATCTCATTAGAGACATCAACCATAATAACTCTCAATATGAATACCACCATACCTTTGACAAGGAGTCCGACCACGACCCGATCGGCTAGGCTATCTCATAAGAGATGTCGACAACAATCACAATTTCAATTATAATTTCCAGCACAATCACCACCATATGTGCGGCATGGTGTCCGATCAGGACTTGATCGGCTAGGCTGTCTTATTTAAGACATCAACCTTTTTATATCAATCATCGCATTTCATACTTCTTCACAGCTTTTCATTTCATTGGAACAACTCTCCACAATTATAAATCGTACTTGGCACGTTGGCCGTATTTATTATTTCATGCTCACTTTTTCAATTTCAAACATCATCATCATCATCAACAACAAATACAATTCAATTCAAGGTTTGTAGTACACATGTGAGCAATTAAGAGTCTTTGGCACATAGAGATATTTCACAAAATTTTGCATAATAGTCTTCGTTTGAACTGGACTTGAAGTCGAAACATTATTAATGCACAACCCATATTTTGAGCACACCCTCAATTGATAATATAACATGAATAAAGCATTCGGGATACTTATTGAACATATATTTTTCAACACAAACTTACTCGGAATAGCCAATTTATAATGACCCACTCGGGTCTTACATAAATTACATGAATATCGTGGGATTCAATTCTAAGAGAAGAGTTTAGCCAACATAACTCACTTGAGCTTCCTTACACTCTAAAATGTTCCAGAAATCTTAGCAACTTCAATCTATTTTAGAAATGTAACAAGTTGAACCAAAATTAGGAAGATGATCATGCTTCTAGCTAATGTGAGCATTTTATCAAACACTAGGTGTGTATTAATGTTTCAAGATACTTTTATGGAGGATTCCACCATCCCACAACCCATTCTTTACCATTTTTAGCTCAACAATGATCCTACACCCCTTGATAATACATACGTGCAAAATAACCAACTTCCATACCCAAGAATTGTCTTGCTAATTACCAATCTTTAGATAAATTTCGAAATAAGGGGTTAGGGTGTAGAATCTTACCTCTAGGATGAAGACCTGGTGAGTTTTCCTTGTTAATCTTCCATGATTTGAGCAATAATTGAAGAACAATTATTGAGGAACACCTACTCACTCTCACTCTAAAATGTCAGATATTTGGTCAAAAATGGTACAAATCTCTGATTTAACGAAGTTGAGTCGGGTTGTAAAAACCTAAAAATGAAGCTCTGGAACAGGTTCTGTGATCGCATATGCGATCGCATAATTGATATACGGTCCGCATATTGGTCGCATAATTTGTGACAAAATAACTAAAGTCACTGAATGGGTCTGCGGTGATTATGTGGCCCGCATACCTGCTCTGCGGTCGCATAATGCACCGCAGACTTCCTCCAAATTTGCCTCGCCTCTGCTTCACTCTACGGCCTTTATGCGGTCCGCAGAGTGATTCTGCGATCGCATAGTGGGCCGCAGAAATGCCCTCTTCTACCTAAACCTTTCCTTTACTTCCCAGTGCGTTATTCAACCCAAAACATCCGAGCCACAAAGAATTTCTATTATTCTCAACACGTAAAACAAATTCGGCACCACGAAACATTATATTTGTTTTGCAAAATTTTGACCGGGCCTTACAAGGTTTCTTATCTATTGCAGCACCTATGACGAGGCTGACCCGTAAAGGTGCGCCGTTCAGGTGGATAGAGGAGTGTGAGGAGAGCTTTTAAAATCTCAAGACAACTTTGACTACAACCCCAGTATTGGTATTACCTATAGGTTCGGGGTCTTATATTGTGTATTGTGATGCGTCACATATTGGTCTCGGTGCGGTGTTGATGCAGGATGATAGGTTGATTGCCTATGTGTCTAGACAACTGAAGGTGCATGAGAAGAACTATCTTATCCATGACCTTGAGTTAGAAGCAATTGTTCATGCCTTAATGATTTGGCGGCACTATTTGTATGGTGTAGCTTGTGTGATCTACATCGATCACCGGAGTCTGCAACATCTATTCAAACAGAAGGATCTTAACTTGCATTAGTGGAGGTGGTTAGAGCTACTTAAGTATTATGACATCACTATTCTATACCATCCCGGGAAGTCCAATGTGGTGGCTGATGCCTTGAGTCGCAGGGCGGAGAGTTTGGGCAGCTTAGCATATCTACCAGCAACAGAGAGGCTATTTGTGTTGGATTTACAGGCTTTGGCTAAACAGTTTGGTAGATTGGATGTTTCTAAGCTGAGTTGAGTTTTGGCTTGTGTGGTTTCTCAGTCTTCCCTTTATGATCGTATCAGGGAGCGTCAGTATGATGACCCCCATCTGCTTGACCTTAAGGACACGGTTGAGCACGGTGATCCCAAGGAGGTCCCTATTGGGGATGACGGTGCATTGAGGATGCAGGGCGGGCTATGTATGCCCAATATAGATGGTTTGCCTGAGTTGATTGTCTAAGAGGCTCATAGATTGCGGTACTCTATTCATCCAGGTGCCGTGAAGATGTATCAGGACTTGAGGCAGCATTATTGGTGGAGGAGAATGAGGAAGGACATATTAGAGTATGTAGCTTGGTGCCTAAATTGTCAGCGGAAGTACGAGCATCGATGACCAGGTGGATTTCATCATATGCAAGAGAATCCAGAGTGGAAATAGGAGCGGATCACTATGGATTTTGTTGTTGGGTCTCACGAACTCTAAAGAAGTTCGATGCAGTTTGGGTGATTATGGATAGATTGACCAAGCCAGCTCATTTCATTCCATTGATGACTACTTATTCTTCCGAGCCCTCTAGTTTATATCAGTAAGATCGTCAGGCTTCATGGCATGCCGATATCTATTATCTCTAACCAGGTACGCAGTTTACATCGTGGTTCTGGAGGGTCATAAAATATGAGTTGCGTACTCCATTTAAGTTAAGCAAAACATTTCACCCTCAAACATATGGACAGATACTGGAGGATATGCACCGCGCATGTGTGATGGAGTTTGGGGTTTCATGGGATGCGTTTTTTCCACTTGCAGAGTTTGCCTATAACAGGAGTTATTAGTCGAGCATTCAGATGGCCCCGTTTGAGGCTTTGTATGGTAGACGGTGTCGATCTCCAGTAGGTTGATTCGATCTGGGCAAGGCTAGGCTAGTGGGTACAGACTTGGTTCAGGATGCTTTGGAGAAGGTTAAGGTGATTCAGGATCGACTTTGTATAGCCCTGTCCAGACAGAAGATTTATGCGGATCAGAAGGTTCATGATGTTGCATTCATGATTGGGGAGCGGGTCTTGCTCCGGTTTCGCCCACGAAGGGTGTTATGAGGTTTGGGAATAATGGTAAGTTGTGCCTTGGGTATATCGAGCCTTTTTGATTCTTTGAAAGGTTGGAGATATGGCTTACAGACTTGCACTTCCACATAGTCTAACTACAGTTCATCCATTATTCCATGTTTCTATGCTCCGGAAGTATCACGGCAATCCGTCACATGTGTTGGATTTCAGCTCAGTCCAGTTGGACAAGGATTTGTCCTATGTTGAGAAGTCGTTGGCCATTTTGGACAAGCAGGTTCGAAAGTTGAGGTCAAAGAATATTGCTTCAGTGATGGTGTAGTGGAGGGGCTATGCAGTCGAGGAGGTGACTTGGGATACCAAGCATGATATGCGCATCTGTTATACTCATCTTTTCACCACCTCAGGTATGTCTCTATGCTCGTTCGAGGACGAACGATTGTTTTAAGAGAGGGAGGATGTAACGACCTGGCCGGTCATTTGGAGAGAATGAGCCCCTATCGCCTATTTATTGTCCTCTCTGCTTCAACTTTTTGCTTACATGACTTTCCGGGGTGCTTGGTGTCGGGAAAGTTTCGGAGTGGAGTGGGACACATAGTCCATAAGTGCGAAGTTTGAGTTGTAAGAGTTGACCATAGTTTGACTTGTGTGAAGATGACTCCAAAATAGAGTTTTGTCGGTTCCAATAGCTCCGTACGTTGATTTTGGTATTAGGAGCGCGTCCGGATGTTGATTTGGAGGTCCGTAGGTCATTTCAGCATTTGTATGTGAAAGTTGGAAATTTAAGTATTTTTAGAAAGTTTGTCCGGGGGTGGAATTTTTGATATCAGGTCGGATTCTAGTTTCGGAAGTTGGAGTAGATCTGTAATGTCAAATGTGACTTGTATGCAAAATTTGGGATCAATCGGACGTGATTTGATAGGTTTCGGTGTCCTTTGTAGAAGTTGGAATTTCTTAGTTTCAATAGGCTTGATTTGAGGTGCGATTCGTGATTGTGATGTTGTTTGATGTGATTTGACGACTGAACTAGGTTCGGAAGGGGTCCCGAGGGCCCCGAGTGTGATTCGAACTTGAATCTAGAACAAAATTTGACTCGGTGCACAACTAAAGCATTGATGTGTCTGGTGCAATCGCACCTGCGCATTTTGGGGCCACAGGTGCGACACCACAAAAGCGAAAAACTTAGCACAGACGCGGAAAGGCTTGGGAGGTTTGTTGATTGAAGAAGCGGACATGGTTCGCAGGAGCGATTTCCGCACATGCGATGGAAATGCAGCAGGTGTGGAGCCGCAGATGCGGTTGTGGGTTCGCAGGTGCTATTTCGTTAGGCAGAAAAGGGCCAATTCCGAGGGTTTACTTTCATTCTCCATTTCTGAACCTAGAGAGCTTGGATTGAGGGAAAATTTCGAGTGATTTTTAGAGGAAACATTTGGGTAAAGATTCTTGACTTAATTGTCATTACTTTCCACTAAGATATCATTTATTCTTCATCTAATTAAGGTTTTGGGTTGAGAAATTTGTGAAAAAAGGTGAAGAAATCCTTAGGCCGAATTTTGAGGTTTTGATCGAGATTTTTGTATCGAATTTGAGAAATTTTGGTATGGGTGAACTCGTGATTGAACGAGTTTTCGAATTTTGTGACTTTTACCCGATTCCGAGACGTGGGCTCGGGTCCACGTTTTAGGGCGATTTTCTAATTTCTTGTTAAAGTCTTGATTTCATTAATTGTATTAGTTTCTTATAGTTATATTCATGGTATGAAATTGCTTTTGGCTAGATTTGGGCCAGTCGGAGTCGGAAAGTCGAGAAAAATGCATTCTTATTGGCTGATTGAGCTTGGCTTGAGGTAAGTGACTTGTCTAACCTTGTGCGGAGGAAATCCTCTTCGAATTTGTTACTATTGTAATAATTTGTGATATGTGAGTGCCATATACGCGAGGTTATGAGTGCGTACACGGGCTATATCTTAATGACTTATTCCAAGATGTGTAGTTATCATGTTTAGCCTAATATCGCCTGTCTACGTGTCTAAATCCTTATTTGAAATATGTGCAACATGCTTAGTTGAATTCATGTTTCCTTGATTTTGTATTTAGTCTTAAACTGTAGGATTCCTTGCTGTGAATCCGTTGTTCCATCGGCTACTAGTTGTTTAATTACTTTTGGGACTACGACGCGGTACCTTGGGAGCTCCCATGTTGCATATTTACTCTTAGGACTACGAGGAGGTACCTCGGGAGCTCTCCTGTTGTATATTTACTTTTGGGACTACGAGGCAGTACCTCGGGAGCTCCCTTACTGCATATTTATGTTTGGGACTACGAGGCGGTATCTCGGGAGTGCCCATGTTGTTTACACCAATGTGCTATATTGTTACCTTTCTGTAATTTTGCATTGTTAAACTCTCAGCCTTCATATTATATTACTATATATTCTGCCTTGCTTTCCTTTTATTCCAGTTAGGCTGTAACCGACCTCCTCACTACTCTATCGAGGATAGGCTTGGCACTTACTGGGTACCGTTGTGGTGTACTCATACTACGCTTCTGCACATGTTTTGTGTGCAGAACCAGGTACATCCTACCAGCCCCGATATCAGTATAGTGTGTGCTGTTGATTGGAGACTTGAAGGTATGTCT
>AWOL01S0020211.1:0-47841 GCA_000715115.1 Nicotiana otophora
TATATATATATATATATATATATATATATATATATATATATACATACATACATAGATATACGATATAGTGTCCATATAAAAGTAATTTTAAATAACGCATACACACACAAGGGGTTATATATCAAATAAGTATTAAATATTATTTATTTAAAAGTTATTTAGATAAAGAGCGACAAAAACCGATCGACTTCGGTCGGTAATATTATTAAATTTATATTTTAATTATTTTAAAATCGTTTTTCCAACCGGAGTCGATCGAAAATATTTAATTATAACTTATTCCGGTTGGTTAATTAAATATATATTTTTGTTCGGAAATTTGGAAACGTTTTAATAAACAAATTATTTTTGTACATTATATACAAGTATGACTAGGTGTTGGTCAAATATTGACCAATTTCTGACCGATTTCGGTCTGAATTCTTATTTTTTTGTTGTGGGACCACTATTTCCGTTGTCAAAAATATTTTTGTTGACTTTTGCGACCAATTTAGCAATTTCCGACCGATTTCGGTCGGTATGTCTTGGACGAAATATGCCAGTTTTCTAGTAGTGTAATAACGTTAGTATTACTCCATTCTATAAGCTATTAAGTATAAACGTTTAACATAGCTATCTCATTTTTTGTTACTTCAAACCAACAGTGACATTATGCTAGGTAAACAAGGGACTAATAACCTACCTGACCACATTGGGGTTAGGATGGACTCTCTTGGGAAGTGTCACGATCCGAAATTTGCCACCGACAGGACAGTGATGGCGCCTAATATTTCACTTGCTAGGCAAGCCAACGTTAGAGAATCATTAACTAATTTCTTATCTCCATTCAGTAATTAACAATAATTAACTAAGATGAAATATAATAAGTGCGAAATATCATAAAAACTGTATTAACTACTACCACCCGGATCTGGAGTCACAATTCACGAGCATTCTAGAATTTTACTACAAGTAATAGTCTGAAAGAAATACAACTGTCTGAATGAAAGAAAAAAGTAGGACATAAAAGATAGACGGGGACTTCAAGGTTTGTGAACTTCGACAAATCTACCTTGAATCTCCGGACAGCGGACCAGTAGCAAATCTCGATCAACTTGAGCCGGTATCAAAATCTGCACAGAAAGTGCAGAGTGCAGCATCAGTACAACTGACCCCATGTACTGGTAAGTGTCGAGCCTAACCTCGACAAAGTAGTGACGAGGCTAAGGCAAGGCACCTACAAATCAACCTGTACAATTTAACAGTGTATATGCAAATAACAGAAATGAAGAACTAAACAGGAAATGTCGGGAGGGGAACATATTGAGGGGAAATACAAGATAAAGAACTACAACAGAGTGATCACCGGAGCAGTCAATATGCCATGAATCAACAGGAATAGTGAATACAGTAAGGAAAAATGCACGGCATCACCCTTCGTGCTTTTACTTTCAATCTCACCATAAAATAAATAGAAAAGACACAGCATCACACTTCGTGCATTAACTCTCATATCATGGCACGACATCACCTTTCGTGCATTAACACTCACAATATGACACGGTATCACCCTTCGTGCATTAACACTCATAATATGGAACGGCATCACCCTTCGTGCATTAACACTCACAATATGGCACGACATCACCCTTCATGTATTATCACTCTCCTTTACCATAATGCAATGCATAAATATTAACAGGGAGATAGAATAACAAGTACAAATCTTTACCTCAACATTTGGTTCCAAAACATCAATCTCAACTTTGAAATAAAAACTCAATTATCACCATACAATCCGTAAATATGATAAGAACGATAAATTGAACAACACTAGTATAACACATCGCAATTAGGCATAGGAATGAGACAATATAAGAAAAACTGAGAAAAAGGTAAATTTGGTGGCGCATAAGTATTCGTCACCTCACATATACGCCGCTCACATGAATTTCACTTAGCAAGTAATCTAAGGTTTCTAATTCCCTCAAGTCAGGGTTAGACACAACACTTACCTGGCTCCGAAAGTTACTTAATTCTAAATCACAACCTTTCCTTTGGAATTCACCTCCAAACCACTCGTATCTATTCAAAAATGACTTAATAATATCAAATATTGCTAAAGGAATCAATTATATTGCATAAATTAACTTTCCCAAAAATTTCCTCCAAAAAGTCGAAATATCGACCCCGGGAGCCCGCTTGGTCAAAACTTGAGGTTCAGACCAAAATCCTTTCACCCATTTACCTCCGAGCCCGAATATGTAATTAGTTTTGGAATCCGACCTCAAATTGGGGTCTAAATCCTCAAATTTCCGAAATCCCTAGTTTCTACCCTAACCCCTAATTCTACCATGGAAACTCTAGATTTTAGGTTGAAATTTCAAGAAATATAAGGGGTAATTGAAAGAAAATGGTTTAGAACCACTTACCAACAATTTGGGGAAGAAATGGCTCTTGCAAAATCGCCTCTCACCGTTCGATTTTTGAGAAAAATGAGGTTTTGGTTAAAATTCTGTTTTTGGATTCTGTTAAGTGTTGGGCGACAGTGTTCATCACATTCGCGAGAGCACTGCCGCATTTGCGATGGGTAATGGCTGACAAGCCTTTGCGTTTGCGAGACCCAGCTCACATTCGCGATGATTACTCCCCCCTGGCCTTCGCGTTCGCGAAACCTGGCTCACGTTCGCGATGAAGCAACGACCAACCCCCCAGGTCCCCACATGCTTCACGTTCGCATTGAGCCAGTCATGTTTGCGAAGGGTATGTCTCCCATCACTTCGCGTTTGCGACCAGGCCTTCGCGTCCGCGAAGAAGAAAACTTCAGCTGCCCAGTTTACTCTTTGTGTTCGCGAGAGTAGCTTCGCGAGCGCGAAGAAAGACATGCCAGAACACAGATTCTGCAGAAACAACCACATTTTCAAAGTCCAAAACATCCCGTGGCCTATCCGAAACTCACCCGAGCCCTCGGGGCTCCAAACCAAACATTCACACAAGTCTACGAACATCATACGGACCTACTCGCGTGATCAAATCGCCAAAGTAACACCTAGAACTACGAATTTAGTACCAAATCAAATGAAATTCTCAAGAACACTTTAAAATTTCTATTTTCTCAACTGGACTTCCAAATCACGTCAAATCACATCATAATGAACCTGTACCGGGCTCCGGAACTAAAATACGGACCTGGTACTAACATTGCCAAATATCAATCAATTCTTAAAAAAGAAATAATTTACAATCTTTTAATTTTCATCAAAAATTCATAACTTGAGCTAGGGACCTCTGAATTAGATTCCGGGTATACGCCCAATTCCTATAATTCGATACGGAAACCTGCCCAGACTGTGTACGCAAATCGAGGAGGGTAAAAATGAGATTTTTAAGGCTTAAGAGCGCAGATTCGAGTTCTAAAATATAAGATGACCTTTTGGGTCATCACAATCTCCACCTCTAAAACAACCGTTCGTCCTCGAACGGACATAGAAAAGTACCTGGGCTGGTGAAAAGGTGGTGATATCTACTCTGCATATCGGACTCGGACTCCCAAGTAGCTGCCTCAATAGGTTGACCTCTCCACTGTACTCGAACTGAAGGGTAACTCTTTGATCTCAACTGGCGAACTTGTCGGGCTAGAATTGCCACCGATTCCTCCTCGTAAGTCAAATCCTTGTCCAACTAGACAGAGCTGAAATCTAACAAATAGGACAGATCACTGTGATACTTTCGAAGCATGGACAAATGGAATACCGGATGAACAACAGCTAAACTAGGTGGTAACGCAAGCCTGTAAGCCACCTCTCCCACTCTCTCTAGAATCTCAAAAGGTCCGATATACCTAGGGCTCAACTTGCCCTTCTTTCCGAACCTCATTACACCCTTCATGGGTGATACCCGAAGTAACACTCTCGCTCCGACCATGAATGCAACATCACGAACTCTACGGTCGGCATAACTCTTCTGCCTAGACTGAGCTGTGCGAAGTAGATCCTCAATAATCTTGACCTTATCCAAGGCATCCTGTACTAAGTCTGTGCTCAATAACCGAGCCTCTCCCGGCTCGAACCACCCAACTGGCGACCGACACCACCTACCATATAATGCATCATTGGGAGCTATCTGAATGCTTGATTGGTAGATTTGTTGTAGGCGAACTCTGCAAGGGGCAAGAACTGATCCCACGATCCTCCGAAGTCTATAACACAAACGCGGAGCATATACTCCAAGATCTGAATAGTACGCTAGGACTTCCCATCCGTTTGAGGATGGAATGTTGTGCTCAACTCAACCTGCATACCTAACTCACGTTGTACTGCCCTCCAAAAGTGCGAGGTAAACTGCGTACCTCGATCAGATATGATAGACACGGGCACACCGTGAAGAAGGACGATCTCACGAATGTAAATCTCTGCCAACCGCTCTGAGGAATAGGTAACTGCCACAGGAATGAAATGCGCTGACTTAGTCAGCCTGTCCACAATAACCCAAATTGCATCGAACTTCCTATGAGTCCGTGGGAGTCCAACAACAAAATCCATAGTGATACGCTCCCACTTCCACTCAGGAAGTTCTAACCTCTGAAGTAAACCACCAGGTCTCTGATGCTCACACTTTACCTGCTGGCAATTTAGGCACCGAGCTACATAGGAAAATATGTTCTTCTTCATTCGCCTCCACCAATAATGCTGCCTCAAGTCCTGATACATCTTGGCAGTGCCCGGATGAATAGAATACCGGGAACTGTGGGTCTATTCAAGGATCAACTCACGAAGTCCATCCACATTAGGCACACAAATACGACCCTGCATCCTCAATACTCCATTATCTCCAACAGTAACCTTCTTGACATCACCGCGCCGTACTGTGTCTCTAAGGAAAAGTAAATGAGGATCCTCATCCTGTAGATCTCTGATGCATTCAATCAAAGAAGACTGAGCAACTGTACAATCTAGAACACGGCTGGGCTCAGAAACATCTAACCTCACGAACTGGTTGGCCAAGGCCTGAACATCCAATGCAAGCGGTCTCTCACAAACTGGAATATATGCAAGTCTACCCATACTGACTCACTTTCTACTCAAAGCATCGTCCACCACATTGGCCTTCCCGGGATGATACAATATGGTGATATCAAAGTCTTTCAATAGCTCCAGCCCCCTCCTCTGCCTCAAATTGAGTTCCTTCTGCTTGAACAAATACTGCAAGCTCCGATGATCAATGAATACCTCACATGACATGCCGTAAAGATAGTTCCTCCAAATCTTCAGCGCGTGAACAATGGCTGCCAGCTCTTGATCATGAACAAGGTAATTCTTCTCATGAATCTTCTACTGTCGTGAAGCATATGCAATAACATTGCCACCCTGCATCAATACCGCACCCAGACCAATACGAGATGCGTCACAATATACTGTATAAGATCCTGGACCTATGGGTAACACCAATACCGGTGCCGTGGTCAAAGCAGTCTTGAGCTTCTGAAAGCTCGCTTCACACTCATCTGACCACCTGAACAGGGCACCCTTCTGGGTCAATCTGGTCAACGGGGATGCTATGGATGAAAATGCCTCCACAAATCGACGGTAATAGCCCGCCAAACCTAGGAAACTACGGATCTCTGTAGCTGATGTGGGTCTAGGCCAATTCTGGACTGCCTCAATCTTCTTAGGATCCACCTGAATACCCTCTTCTGATACAACGTGACCCAAAAAAGCAACTGAACTCAGGCAAAACTCACATTTTGAGAACTTAGCATATAAATTGCTGTCTTTCCGAGTCTGAAGAATGATCCGAAGGTGCTGCTCATGCTCCTCTCAACTGTGGGAGTAGATCAAGTTATCATCAATAAACACAACCACAAAGAAATCCAAGTAGGGTTTGAACACCCGGTTCATCAAATCCATGAATGCTGCTGGGGCATTTGTCAGCCCAAATGACATCACTAGAAACTCATAATGCCCATACCGAGTCCGAAAAGCTGTCTTAGGAACATCGAATTACCTAATCCTCAACTGATGGTAGCCAGATCTAAAATCAATCTTCGAAAACACCTTGGCACCCTGAAGCTGATCAAATGAATTATCAATCCTCGGCAATGGATATTTGTTCTTGATGGTGACTTTGTTCAACTGACGATTATCTATAGACATCCTCATCGATCCATATTTCTTCTTCACAAATAACACAGGTGCACCCCAGGGCAAGACACTAGGTCTAATGAAACCCTTATCAAGAAAATCTTGCAGCTGCTCCTTCAATTCTTTCAACTCTGGCGGGGCCATGCGATATGGAGGAATGGAAATAGGCTGAGTGTCCGGAGCCAAATCAATACAGAAATCAATATCCCTGTCGGGTGGCATCTTGGGCAAGTTTGTAGGAAACACCTCTGGGAACTCACGAACAACCGACACCGAATCTATGGAAGGAACCTCTGCACTAGA
This sequence comes from Nicotiana otophora, assembly GCA_000715115.1. Lineage (NCBI taxonomy): Eukaryota > Viridiplantae > Streptophyta > Magnoliopsida > Solanales > Solanaceae > Nicotiana > Nicotiana otophora. The sequence continues at coordinate 6,423 of AWOL01S0020211.1, forward strand.
ATCACAGACATAAGCCAAATAAGCTAGACACCCGTTCTCGACCATATGCCGAGCCTTCACATAAGAGATAACCTTGTTGGAAGAATGACCAAGATTTCCCCTCCAATCTAATCGAGGCAACCCTTGCAAGGCTAAGGTCATCGTCTTGGCATGACAATATAATATAGCATGATAAGGTGATAGCCAATCCATACCCAGTATGACATCAAAATCAACCATGTCAAGAAGTAGAAGCTCTACACGAGTCTCAACATTCCCAATGGTGACCACACACGAACGATAAACACGATCTACAACAATAGCATCTCCCACTGGTGTGGACACATATACAGGAGCACTCACAGAATCATGGGGCATAACCAAATAGGAAGCAAAATAGGATGACACACAGGAGTAAGTAGATGCCGGACCAAATAGAACTGAAGTATCTCTACTGCAAACTGAAACAGTACATGTGATAACAGCATCATATGACTCAGCCTCAGGCCTGGCTGGGAAAGCTTAACACCAGGGCTAGGCCCCACCACCCTGAACTACGTCCCTGGGACGACCTCTAGCTGGTTGGTCTCCATCTCTAACGGCCTGACCTCCACTTCTAACAGTCTGGCCTCTACCTCTGGCTGTCTGACCCCTGCCTCTGGCTGGCTGAGCAGGTGGTGCAGCAACTGGTGTCGGAACCATGGCATGAGAACTCTGCTGCTATGAGCTGCCCGTTGCCTGAGGGCAAAATCTAGCAATGTACCTCAGATCATGACAAGTATAACATAACCTCGGTTGCTATGACTGCTGACCCTGAAACTAACCCCGTCGACCCGAATAACCACCCTGATAATTCTGGAGTGGAGGTGAACTAATAGGAGCTGACGGTGCACCGTAGGCTAACTGGTTGGAATAATGCATCTGAGGGCCACGACCACCTGAGGCACCGTGGGATGCTTGGAGCGCTGAATGAAACGGCCTGGGAGGATGGCCTCTACCAAAAGTACTCATGCCTCTAGATGAGGCACCGCTGAACTCACTAAAATGACGAGGCCTCGTGTCAGACCCCTGACCTCCCTGAGTAAGAACCATTTCGACTCGTATGGCGACATTAGCAGCCACCTGAAAAGAAATCTCACTCCTAGTTTACTTAGCCATCTACAATCTGATAGGCTGAGCAAGTCCATCAATAAACCTCCTCACCCTCTCTCTCTCTCGGTGGGAAGAAGAAGAATAGCATGACAGGCCAAATCCACAAAACGGGTCTCATACTGAGTAATAGTTATACTGCCCTACAGAAGATGCTCAAACTGACGGCGAAACTCCTCTCTCAATATGATAGGCAGAAACTTCTCTATGAAGAGCTGAGAGAACTGGTCCCAAGTAAGAGCAGGAGACCTAGCTGGTATGGTCGGCAATTAATCTCTCCACCTTTTCTTAGTAGAACCAATCATCTGAAATGCAGCAAAATCGACCCCATTGGTCTCCACTATACCCATGTTTTGTAGAACCTCGTGGCAGCTGTCAAGATACTCCTAGGGATTCTTTGAAGGAGCACCACTGAAGTGAACAGGAAAGAGCTTAGTAAACCTGTCCAATCTCCATAAAGCCTCAGAAGACATAGTTGGCCCATCTCCGACCTGTGCCGCAATAATCGGCTGAACTAATCCGACTATCTGAGTTGCTGGAGCCTGATACTGGGGAGCTATCTACTCCGGAGCGGGAGTGGTGGGAGTCTGTGCTCCTCCTCCAGCCTGAGAGACTGCTGGTGCCATGGGAAATGCGCTAGTCTGGGCCACACTCTCCATAAGGCCGACCAAACGTACCAAAGCGTCCTGAAGTATTGGGGTGGCAATGAACCCCTCCGGAACCTGAGCTACTCCGGCAAAAACAGTCTGGGCTGGAACCTCCTCGTCAAGATCTATCTGAGGCTCCACTGCTGGGGCTGGTTCTCGGGCCCTAGGCTGAGCCCTGCCCCTGCCTCGGCCTCTGGCACTGCCTCGGCCTCGACATTTGCCCCGCGTAGGAGCTGTCACTGGAGGCTCTGGCTGCTGCTCAGTTGAGGAAACGGTACGTGTTCTCGCCATCTGCGAGAGAATAAGAGTAGAAGAGTTCAATCAGTATTGAGAAAGCAAAATCGCACGAGAGAGAAGAAATGAAGTGAAACTTGTTCCTAACTTCATAGCCTCTGGAAGATAGGCACAGACGTCTCTGTACCGATCCTCCAAACTCTACTAAGCTTTCTCGTGAATCGTGAGACCTAGGCAACTGAGTGCTCTGATACCAACTGTCATGAACCGAAATTTTCCACCGACGGGACCGTGATGGCGCCTAATATTTTACTTGCTAGGCAAGACAACATTAGAGAATCATTAACTAATTCCTTTTTTCCATTCAGTAATTAATAATAATTAACTAAGATGAAATATAATAAGTACGGAATATCATAAAAACTGTATTAACAACTACCACCCGGATCTGGAGTCACAATTCACGAGCATTCTAGAATTTATTACAAGTAATAGTCTGAAAGAAATACAACTGTCTGAATGAAAGAAAAAAGTAGGACATAAAAGATAGACGAGGATTTCAAAGTTTGTGAATGCCGACAAATCTACCTTGAATCTCCGGACATCGGACCAGTAGCAAATCTCGATCAACCTGAGCCGGTATCAAAATCTGCATAGAAAGTACAGAGTGCAGCATCAGTACAACTGACCCCTTGTACTGGTATGTGTCGAGCCTAACCTCGACAAAGTAGTGATGAGGCTAAGGAAAGGCACCTACAAATCAACCTGTATAATTTAACAATGTAAATGCAAATGACAGAAATGTAAAACTAAACAGGAAATGTCGGGAGGGGAACATACTAAGGGGAAATGCAAGATAAAGAACTATAACAGAGTGATCACCAGAGCAATCAATATACCATAAATCAACAGGAATAGTGAATACAGCAAGGAAAAATGCACGACATCACCCTTCGTTCTTTTACTCTCAATCTCACCATAAAATAAATAGAAACGGCACGACATCACCTTTCGTGCATTAAATCTCATATCATGGCACGATATCACCATTCGTGCATTAACACTCATAATTTGGCACGGCATCACCCTTTGTGCATTAACACTCATAATTTGGCACGGCATCACCCTTTGTGCATTAACACTCACAATATGGCACGGCATCACCCTTTGTGCATTCACTCACAATATGGCACGGTATCACCCTTTGTGCATTCACTCACAATATGGCACGGTATCACCCTTTGTGCATTATCACTCTCCCTTACCATAATGCAATGCAGAAATAACAACAGGGAGATAGAATAACAAGTACAAATCTTTACCTCAACATTTGGTTCCAAAACATCAATCTTAACTTTGAAATAAAAACTCAATTATCACAAGAAAATTCGTAAACATGATAAGAACGATAAATTGAACAACACTAGTATAACTCATCGCAATTAGGCATATGAATGAGACAGTATAATAAAAACTGAGAAACATGGAAAACCGGTAAATTTGGCGGCGCATAAGTACTCGTCACCTCACATATACACCGCTCACATGAATTTCACTTAGCAAGTAATCTAAGGTTCCTAATTCCCTCAAGTCAGGGTTAGACACAACATTTACCTCGCTCCGAAAGCCACTTAATTCTCAATCACAGCTTTTCCTTTGGAATTCACCTCCAAACCACTCGTATTTATTCAAAAATGACTCAATAATATCAAATATTTCTAAAGAAATCAATTATATTGCATAAATTAAATTTATCAAATTTTCCTCTAAAAAATCGAAAAATTGACCTCGGGCCTGCTTGGTCAAAACCCGAGGTTCGGACCAAAATCCTTTCACCCATTCAACCCCGAGCCCGAATATGTAATTAGTTTTAGAATCTGACCTCAAATTGGGGTCTAAATCCTCAAATTTCCGAAATCCCTAGTTTCTACCCTAACCCCTAATTCTACCATAAAAACTCTAGATTTTAGGTTGAAATTTCAAGAAATGTAAGGAGTAATTAAAAGAAAATGGTTTAGAATCACTTACCAATAATTTGAGGAAGAAATGGCTCTTGCAAAATCGCCTCTCACCGTTTGGTTTTTGAGAAAAATGAGGTTTTGGCTAAAATCCCGTTTTTGGATTCTATTAAGTGCTTGGCGACAGTGTTCATCACATTCGCGAGAGCAGTGTCGCGTTCGTGATGGGTAATGGCTTCCAATCCTTCGCGTTCGCGAGACCCAGCTCGTGTTTACAATGATTACTCTCCACTGGCCTTCGCGTTCGCGATGAAGCAACGGCCAACCCTCCCCCCAGGTCCCCACATGCTTCACGTTCGCGTTGAGCCAGTCGTGTTCGCGAAGGGTAAGTCCCCCATCACTTCGTGTTCATGACCAGACCTTCGCGTTCGCGAAGAAGAAAACTTCAGCTGCCCAGTTTACTCTTCGCGTTCGCGAGAGTACCTTCGTGAACGCGAAGAAGGACATGCAGAACACAGACTCTGCAGAAAACACCAGATTTTCAAAGTTCAAAACATCTCGTTGCCTATCCGGAACTCACCCGAGCCCTCGGGCCTCCAAACCAAACATGCACACAAGTTTAAAAACATCATACGGACCTGCTCGCGCTATCAAATCTCTAAAATAACACCTAGAATTACGAATTTAGCACCAAATCAAATGAAATTCTCAAGAACACTTTAAAATTTCTATTTTCTCAACTGGACGTCCGAATCACGTCAAATCAATTCCGTTTCTCACCAAATTTCTCAGACAGGTCTTATATATCATAATGAACCTGTACCGGGCTCCGAAAGTAAAATACGGACCCCGTACTAACAATGCCAAATATCAATCAATTATTAAAAACAAATAATTTCTAAACTTTTAATTTTCATCAAAATTTCATAACTTGAGCTAGGGACCTCCGAATTCGATTCCGGGCATACGCCCAGGTTCCATAATTCAATACGGACCCACCGGAACCGTCAAAATATGGATTTGGGCCCCTTTACCAAAACATATTGACCAACGTCAACTAAAATAAACTTTTAAGGCAAAAACTCTTATTTTGCATTAGTTTTCAACATAAAAGCTTTCCGGAAACCTGCCCGGACTGTGCATGCAAATCGAGAAGGGTAAAAATGAGATTTTTGAGGCTTAAGAGCGCAAATTCGAGTTCTAAAATATAAGATGACCTTTTGGGTCATCACTGGAAGTGTGCATTCCCCTTAGTGTGCCTTCTCCGGCAATAATTATCGTAATCTAACTTCCCACAAACTTCCTGATTACTCTTCGACTGTCTTGATCATCACTAAATTTTCTCCTGCTAATCTCTTCTTTCCTATTGTTTTATGTGCTTTCTTTTTCCCATGATTATCTTACCTACCTGCCTTGTATTTCCTAATCCTTAGCATCTATTAGTTTTGTTGCAATAATTGAGTAACTTAAAAGATGATATGAGAAAGAGAGGCAATGGTGTTCTCCAAGATTTATTTGAGGTCAAGGTTTCACCAGCTGAAGATTTGGGACTCAGATATTACTAAGACAGCTTTCAAGACCCGATATGGCCATTATGAGTTCCTTGTGATGTCTTTTGGGCTGACCAACGCCCCAGCATCGTTCATGAATCTGATGAACAATGTGTTTCAGCCTTATCTTGACTCGTTCATTATTGTATTCATTGATGACATCCTGGTGTACTCTCGTAGCCAGGAGGAGAATGCTTAGCATCTGAGGATTATGTTACAGCGATTGAGGGAGGAGAAGATTTATGCAAAGTTCTCCAAGTGTGAGTTTTGGCTCAGTTCAGTGTCATTCTTGGGGCACGTGGTGCTAGTGAGGGTATTCAGGTGGATTTGAAGAATATAGAAGCAGTGTGGAGTTGTCCTAGACCATCCTCAGCCACAGAGATTCGGAGCTTTCTTAGGTTGGCGGGCTATTACCATCATTTTGTAGAGGATTTCTCATCTATTGCATCGCCCTTGACTTATTTGACCTAGAAGGGTGCTCCTTTCAAGTGTTCGGATGAGTGCGAGGATAGCTTTCAGAAGCTCACAACTGCTTTGACCACGACTCCAGTTCTAGTTCTACCATCAACTTCTAGTTCTTACACAGTGTATTGTGATGCCTCGTGGATCGGTATTGGGTATATTCTGATGTAGGAGGGTAGAGTGATTGCTTATGCTTCGTGCCAGTTGAAGCCCCATGAGAAGAGCTATCTTGTCCACGACCTTGAGTTAGCCGCTATTTTTCACGCCTTAAAGATTTGGTGGCACTATATGTATGGGGTCCATTGCGAGATTTACACTGATCATCAGAGTTTGCAACATCTGTTCAAATAGAAGGATCTTAACTTGCGTCAGCAGAGGTGGTTGAATCTTCTTAAGGACTATGATATCACCATTTTGTACCATCCCGGGAAGGCCAATATGGTAGCAGATGCCTTGAGTCACCGGGCGGAGAGTTTGGGGAGTTTAGCATATCTTCCAGCAGCAGAGACGCCATTGACATTGGATGTTCAGGCCTTAGCCAGCCAGTTTGTTAGATTAGACATTTCTGAGCCGAGTCGAGTATTGGCTTATGTGGTCTCTCGGTCTTCTCTTTATGATCATACCAGAGAGTGTCAATATGAGGACCCCCATCTGCTCGTCATTAATGACACAGTCCAACACGATGATGCTAGGGAGGTCACTATTATGGATGATGGTACATTGAGGATGCAGGGCAGGCTATGCGTGCCCAATGTAGATGGTTTGCATGAGTTGATTCTTCGGGAGGCTCACAGTTTGTGGTATGCTATTCATCTGGGCACCGCAAAGATGTATCAGGAGTTGAGACAACATTATTGGTGGAGGAGAATGAAGAAGGACATAGTGCAGTATGTAGCTCGGTGCTTAAATTGCTAGCAGGTGAAGTATGAGCATAAACGACCAGGTGGGTTGCTTCAAATATTAGAGATTCCGGAGTGGAAATGGGAGCAAATCACTATGGATTTCGTTGTTGGGCTTCCACAGACACAGCGGAAGTTTGATGCAGTTTGGGTGATTGTGGAGCGGCTAACCAAGTCAGCTCATTTCATTCCTGTAATGACTACCTATTCTTCCGAGCAGCTTGCTCGAGTGTATATCCGCGAGATTGTCAGGCTTCATGGCATACCGATATCTTATCATTTCTGACCGAGATACGCAGTTTACATCACGGTTCTAGAGGGCCGTACAACATGAGTTAGGTATTCGAGTTGAGTTGAGCCCAACATTTCACCCTCAGACAGACAGACAGTCCGAGTGCACTATTCAGATATTAGAGGATATGCTCCATGCGTGTGTATGGAGTTTAGGGGTTCGTGGGATCAGTTCTCAACTCTAGCGGAGTTTGCTTACAACAATAATTACCAGTCAAGCATCCATATGGCACCGTATGAGGCTCTTTATGGTAGGCGGAGTATGTCTCTAATGGGTTGGTTCGAGTAGGACGAGTCTAGATTATTAGGTACAGACTTGGTTCAGGATGCTCTAGAGAAGGTTATGGTGATTCAAGATAGAGTATGCACATCCCAGTCCAGACAAAAGAGTTATGCAAATCGGAAGGTTTGCGATGTTACGTTTATGGTTGGAGAGCTGGTCTTGATCCGGGTGTCACCCATTAAGGGTGTTATGAGGTTTGGAAAGAAAGGCAAGCTGAGCCCGAGGTTTATCGGTCCATTTGAGGCACTGCGATGTGTCGGGGAGGTTGCTTATGAGCTTTCCTTGCCTTCTAGTCTACCAGGAGTTCATCCAGTATTCCATGTTTCTATGCTCCGGAAGTATCACGACGATCCGTCTCATGTGTTGGATTTTAGCTCAGTCTAGTTGGACAAGGATTTATCTTATGTTGAGGAGCAGATGGCGATCTTAGATAGGCAGCTTCGAAAGCTGAGGTCGAAGAATATTGCTTCTGTGAAGGCTCATTCGAGGGGTCAACCGGTCGAGGAGGTGACTTGGGAGACCGAGCATGATATGTGCAACCGTTATCCTCATCGTTTCACCACTTCAGGTATGTCTTTATGCTCGTTCGAGGTCGAATAATTGTTTTAAGAGGGGGAGGATCTAACGACCCGGCCGGTCATTTTAAGTGTATTATCCCCGATCCCCTATTTACTATTTTCCCCGTAACTGTTTCTGCTTAAGTGACTTGCCGGGAGGTCTTGTTTTTGGTTTCAGAGTGTTTTAGGACACTTAGTCCCTAAAACGGAAGCTTAAGTCTCAGGATTTTGACCCTAGTCAAAAGTGTGTGAAGATGACTCCGGAATGGAGTTCTGTCTGTTCTGTTAGCTCCAAATTCTAGACTTAGGAGCGTGTCCGGACTGTGAATTTGAGGTCAGATTCCGATTCTGGAAGTTGGAGTAGGTCCATAATGTTGAATATGACTTATGTGCAAAGTATGAGGTCAATCGGACGTGGTTTGGTAGGTTTCAGCGTCATTTGTGGGTTTGAAAGTTTAGAAGTTCTTTAGGCTTGAATCTAAGTATAGTTGGTGTTTTGATGTTGTTTTGAGTGATTCGAAGGTTCGACTAAGTCCGCATGGGGTTATATGACTTGTTGGTATGTTTGGTTGAGGTCCCGGGGGCCTCGGGATTGTTTCGGATGCCCATCGGAAGGAAATTTGGACTTAGGCATTGCTGGTTTCTTTTAGTGTTTCGCACATGCGGTGGAAGCCCGCAGGTGCGGTCCCGCAGAAGCGAAAAGGAGGACGCAGATGCAGGCAAGGCTGGGTTAGACTGGAAGTGCAGGTACGAGGTTAGGAGTGCATCTGCGAAACCGCAGATGCGGAAGGGGAGGTGTAGATGCGGAAAAGGGCTTGAGTGGCAAGGATCGCAGAAGCGGGCAGAGCCCGTAGGTGCGCACCTGCAGGTGCGAATATGTGACCGCACATGCGGAATTTGGGAACTTAAGTGGGATCTGCACCTGCGATGGAATTTCTGCAGGTGCGGCGTCGCAGATGCGACAGAATGTCCGCAGGTGCGAAAGAACTAGGTAGAAAATAGAACTTCGAGGGTTTGATTCCCATTTCGATTTTGGGGCTTTGAGAGCTAAGTGATTCTAATTCGGATTGGACTATATTTCATGAATCTATTACTATTTTCATCATCTTCGAGACGTGGGCCCGGGGGCCGGTTGGAGCCTCTTTCGGATTTTGGATTATAATTTCATGTTTTGCTTGTGGAATTGATTGTTTTAACTTACAGTAATTATATCGTACTTCTTGTGGCTAGATTCGTGGCGTTTGGAGATTGATTTGAGGGGCAAGGGCATTGCGGAGTAGGATTTTGCGCGGTTTGAGGTAAGTAACAGTTTCAAATCTTGTCCTGAGGGTATGAAACCCCGGATTTTGGTAATATGTGATTATTTTGGAGGTGACGCACATGTTAGGTGACGGGCTTGTGGGTGTTCACCGCGGGGGATTGTGACTTAGTCTGTCCCGTCAGACTGTAAAGTCGAATAGACTATTGCTAATTACCTGTTCTCTTGGTGTTATAAAGATTTGATTGCAAATCATGTTAGCAATCATGCTTAGGCCATATGTTATCACTGTTGGGACCCGCATCGGTCGAGTACTTGTTGAATTAACTGCTATTTTCTGTCTTGTACTCAGTCATGGTTTTACTTGCATATCATCTCAGTCTCTTCTTGATTCTTGTTGATACACTATGTTATTTTGTTTGGGCTGATCTTTATGTTTTTTCAGGGTCGTGAGACTAGAGAGGTACATGACTGAGAGAGACCGAGGGCTTGGTTGTAAGGTATAGATACCGTAGCACGTGAGTTGTCCGCGCGAATCATGATGTTTATACTTAGCACGTAAGTTGTACTGTAGCATGTGAGCTGTTCATGCGGATCTTGATATAATACGATAGCATGTGAGTTGTCCGTTCAGATTATAGCGCTTGGGCTGAAAGGAGCCCCTCTGGAATCTACAGACCCCAGTGAGCGCATGTACATATTGAGTGTGAGTACTGAGGGTTGAGAGCCGAGTGATTGAACTGCTGTGACGAGTTTAGTGTTTGTTTCCCTGAGAGGTTGTACTTGTTTTCCATTTGTTGATGCACTTAGTTGCTATCTGTCATTGTTGTGAAATTTTTGAAAGATTCTATATCCGGATTACCTGCACTGTAACTGTATAAACTGATTTGACTTGAACTGCTAAATTGAAAGCATGTCTATTCTTTGCTTGAATTATTGAAAATGAACTGTATTTGTATAGCTCATCACTACCTTCTCAGTTCTTTATTTATTTCTGTTACTTGCTGAGTTGGTTATATTCATACTACACCCCGCACTTCATGTACAGATCCAGGTGTGTTTGATCATGGAGATCGTTGCGTTCGTGCGCGATCGAGTACTGGAGACTACGAGGTAGCTCCCGACATCCGCAAACCTTGTCTCTTCTTCTATGTTTTCTTTCTTTCCAATATTGATATTCATACACTGTTTGTATTAGACTGGATATCTAGATGCTCATAATTCAGTGACACGTTGATGTCGGATTATTTTTCCGCACTTATGCTTTGGGTTTTACCCCATTTTTATGAAAGACGCCAATTATTTTAAATATATTAATTCATTTTTGTTAAATGTTGAAAGTGTTTTGGAGATGTCGACTTGCCTAGTATTACGATAGGCGCCATCACGACGGGTTAGATTTTGGGTGGTGACAAGTTGGTATCTGAGCCTGTAGGTCTCACGAGTCATGAGCAGTTTTAGTAGAGTCTTGCGGATTGGTACAGAGACGTCTGTTCTTATCTTCGAGAGGCTGCCGAACCCTTAGGAAAAGCTTCACATTCTTGAATTCTTGTCGTGCGAATCTGTTGATTCTGGTGACTAAACATCTGCTATTTTATTCTCTCATAGATGGTGAGGACTTGTACTACGGGGCAGGACGAACAACCACCCATACCTCCAGCCAGGGCCGCGAGAGGTCACGGTCGCGGTAGAGGCCGTGGTAGGGGCAGAGGTGCAACTCGCACTGTAACTAGGATAGCACCTGCAGATCTACTAGTTGCCCCGGTTCAAGAGTAGGCTCCAGTTGTGGATGAGTCAGTGGTAGGGGTAGGAATTCAGTGCTTCGGTTCGGTATTTAAGAATTTCGGTTCGGTATTTCGGTAGTCGGTTTATCAATTGTGTATACCAAATACCGTACCAAAGTATTTTTATACGGTTCAGTGTTTCTTATTTTGGTTCTGGTTCGGTACGGTTTCGGTACAGTTTAATAATCGCTAAATAAGCAACACTAACAAGTGACAATAATCGCTAAATTCAACACTAAGCAACACTGCATAATTCAAGGCAACAGTAACGAGTTACAAACTTTAACCCATAACGAGTGAAAGTGTGCAACAATGCACAATTCAAGGCAATAACGAGTGCAATTTTGCAACAGTGCACAATTCAAACTTCAAAGCTGCCAATTCAAAGTGCACAATTCAAAGCTGCCAACAGTGCAAGGCAATAACGAGTGCAACAACTTGAACACTTAAAGGCAATAACAAGGCATCACTTACTCTATTTTCATCTTCCATCTATACAAAATTAAAACAAATATAAACACAAATTAAGACTAATGCTAACAAATTGAGACTAATGCTAACAAATTGAGACTAATGCTAAGTTGTTAACAAATTGAGAACTTGCTCATAGAATTGAACACTTTAACTCACTAGATTTATGTCCAATGACTTTTGATGACATTCTCATTCACATTTGATGACATTCACATTCACTGTATATAGTAAATGTCTAATGAAATATACATTGATTCCAAAAAGATCAAAAACCATAAAAGACAGAAGTGCAAGAACTTTCATTCCCATCAAGACAACTACAGGGTACAGAGTACTGTCTCGACATCTCCTAGGAAGGTTGACATGAACTAGTAGACCACAACAAAGAAAAACTAATTACTTGACAGAATTGTTGTATTTTTTTACAGTAATCAACAAGGTATTTGCAGATATATGAACCGAAAATGAGAAACTTGATTTTGCACATTCTAGAATTTCATTTCCATACCATAATTCTGTGTATCAATTTTCACTACATCAAAATTCATACCCTAACAATACAGCTAATATTATTGCCCAAAATTCATACTCCAAAATTCAACACTACAACTACATCAAAATTTATACCCCAAAATTCAAAATAACATTCCTTCAACAGTACAACTATTATTATAAAAAATTGAAGATTGAAGAATGAAAAGTTATGAACCTGTTGAAAAGTTGAAGATTGAAGATTGAAGGTAAAGAATGACGAAACCAGCAGTCACACTTGAGAGTCATCGGCGCTGAGGTCGTGAAGTCGCTGTGACGTCATATGACTCATCTCTATCGCACTCCAGTATTTAGGTTTTCACTTCTCTGAGTTCTCTCTCACAGCCGATCTGTTCAGTATCGGTTAAGTTTCTCCGTTTCCAATTACTAATTCCTAATTTCCTATAGCGAAGTGAAACTAGGGCAAGAGGGTAAGAGTTGGGCCTAGTCTTATTGGGTTGGGCTGGGCACTGGGGCAGTGTAGAGATACAACATTTCACATATTGGGTTAGGCTGGGAAGTATAGGTCTTACATGAAATTCTTTAAAAATTTGATATTTTGGTATACCAAAATTTCAAGATCCTAATACCGATGACCACACCGTTATACCGAAATGCTAAAATTTTAATACCAAAATATAGTGAAATACCAAAAAAACCGAAATTGAAATATCGAATTAATTCGATCCGGTTCAGAATTCGATTTTTCGGATTTTATGTCCATCCCTAGCCGGTGGGACCAGCTTAGGCACTACCTGTGCCTATTGTGATTCCAAGCCTTCAGGAGCCTTTAGCTCAGATTCTGACCGCGTGTACTAGTCTTGCTCAGGCGGTCTCTGTTCCGGCCGCAACAACTACTTCATAGGCCGGGGGAGGTGCTCAGACTCCCGTCGCCCGTACACCGGAGCATGTGGTATAGGGATTCCAAACACTGGGGGCACCACCAGCCCAGCCGGTTATAGCTGCTCAGGACTATGTGGTACCTGTCATGCCTGATGATGCGAAGTGTTGATTGGAGAGGTTTGGAAGACTCCAGCCTCCATCTTTTAGTGGTATGAGGGAGATGATGCACAGGGCTTCTTGGATTGGTGTAGAGGATACTCCATACAACATGTATTCTAGAGACCGGTGGGGTCTCGTTCACTACTTTTCAGTTCTTTGGTGCTGCCTACAGTTGGTGGGAGGCTTATGAGAGGCGTAGGCCGGTCAGCGCAGCACCCCTTACCTGGAAGCAGTTCTCCGATCTATTCGTGGAGAAGTTCGTGCCTTAGTCCCATAGAAAGGATCTGCGTAGGCAGTTCGAGCAACTTCATCATGGTGATATGACCGTGATGAAGTATGAGATGATATTTTCAGAGTTGGCCCGTCATGCTATCTGGTTGGTTCCCACAGACAGGGAGAGGATCACGAGGTTGATAGATGGCCTCACTTTTCAGCTGTGATTGCTTATGACTAGGGAGAGTGTCTGGTGCTACTTTTGACGAGGTTGTCGACATTGCTCGTCAGATTGATATGGTTCGCAGCCAGGAGCGGGTTGAGAGGGAGACCAAGAGGCCTCATGGATGATGGATTTAGCGGTGTTCCTTCTAGGGGGCATTTCCACAACGTTAGGGGTCGTCCTTTCAGACATGCTCAAACGGCTCTCCCAGTCCACCGTGGTGCATCATCTGGTTCACGGATCACACAGTCATCAATAGGGCCAGTCGTCATTCAGTGCACTATCAACGCAGAGTTCTCACCATGCCTCGTCAGCTCAAGTTTCCATGGGTAGTTCCTCTGGGCGTCAGGAGCAGCAGTTCCGTCAGAGGAGAGATTGTTTCGAGTGCGGAGATTTTGGTCACATTTAGAGATATTGCCCTAGGTTATTGAGTGGGGCTCCACAACAGAGCACTCGGCCGATGGCACCAGCACTAGCAGCTCCACCACCCGTCCAACCAGCTCGAGGTAGGGCTCAGTCAGCTAGGGGTAACCCGAGAGGGGGAGGCCGATCAGGGGGTGGCCATGCCCGTTTCTATGCTCTCCCTGCTAGACCAGATGCCATTGCTTCAAATGTTGTGATTACAGGTATTGTCTCAGCTTTTCTTAGAGATGCCTCTATTTTATTTAACCCTGGTTCTACTTATTCATATGTATCATCATATTTCGCTCATTTTATGGATATGCCCCGTGAGTCTCTAGTTTTATTTGTTCATGTATCTACTTTAGTGAGAGATACTATTATCGTGGACCGAGTATATCGTTCATGTGTGGTGACTATTGGGAGCCTGGAGACCGGAGTAGATCTCTTGTTGCTTAGTATGGTCGATTTTGATGTGATTTTGGGTATGGATTGGTTGTCTCCATGTCATGAGGTTCTAGATTGTCATGCTAAGACCATGACGTTGGCGATGCCGGGGTTGCCGAGGGTTGAGTGGAGAGGCACTATAGACTATGTTCCCAGTAGAGTGATTTCATACATGAAACCTCAGCGGATGGTTGAGAAAGGTTGTCTATCTTATCTGGCCTTTGTGCGAGATGTTAGTGCAGAGGCTCCTGCTATTGATTCTGTTCCGGTGGTGTGAGATTTCCCGGATGTGTTTCCTGTAGACCTGCCGGGCATGCCGCCCGACCAGGATATTGATTTCGGTATTGATTTGGTGCCGGGCACTCAACCCATTTCTATTCCACCGTACCATATGGCACCAGATGAGTTGAGGGAGTTGAACGAGAAACTTCAGGAACTCCTTGATAAGGGGTTTGTTCGGCTTAGCGTGTCCTCATGGTACTATGAGAATGTGCATTGATTATAGACAGCTGAACAAGGTCACAATCAAGAACAAGTATCCTTTGCCGCGTATTGATGATTTGTTTGACCAGCTTTAGGGAGTGATGGTGTTCTCCAAGATTGATTTGAGGTTCGGGTATCACCAACTGAAGATTCTTGACTCAGATATTCCTAAGACAGCTTTCAGGACCCGATATAGCCATTATGAGTTTCTTGTGATGTCTTTTGGGCTGACCAACACCCCAGCAACGTTCATGCATCTGAGGAACAGTGTGTTTCAGCCTTAGCTTGACTTGTTCGTTATTGTATTCATTGATGACATCCTGGTGTACTCTCGTAACCATGAGGAGCATGCTCAACATCTGAGGATTGTGTTACAGCGATTGAGAGAGGAGAATCTTTATGCAAATTTCTCCAAGTATGAGTTTTGGCTCAGTTCAGTGGCATTCATAGGGCACGTGGTATCTAGTGAGGGCATTCAGGTGGATCCGAATAAGATAGAAGCGGTGCATAGTTGGCCCAGACCGTCCTCAGCCACGGAGATTCGGAGCTCTCTTGGGTTGGCAGGCTATTACCATCGTTTTGTGGAGGTTTTCTCATCTATTGCATTGCCCTTGACTAAATTGACCCAAAAGGGTGGTCCTTTCAGGTGGTCGGATGAGTGCAAGGAAACCTTTTAGAAGCTCAAGACTTCTTTGACCACAACTCCAGTTCTAGTTCTACCATCAACTTCTGGTTCTTACATAGTGTATTTTGATGCCCCGCGGATCGGTATTGGGTGTGTTCTGATGCATAATCTTAGAGTAATTGCTTATGCTTCGCTTCAATTGAAGCCCCATGAGAAGAACTATCCTGTCCACCACCTTAAGTTAGCAGCTATTGTTCACGCCTTGAAGATTTGGCGGCACTATTTGTACGGGGTCCATTATGAGATTTACACTGATCATCGGAGTTTGGAGCATCTGTTCAAATATAAGGATCTTAACTTGCATCAGCGGAGGTGGTTGGAGCTTCTTAAAGACTATGATATCACCATTTTGTACCATCCGGGGAAGGCCAATGTGGTAGCAGATGCCTTGAGTCACCGGGCGGAGAGTTTGGGGAGTTTAGCATATCTTCCAGCAGCAAAGATGCCATTGACATTGGATGTTTAGGCCTTAGCCAGCCAGTTTGTTAAGGAATATGGATTTTGTTGTTGGGCTTCCACGCACTCAACAGAAGTTTGATGCAGTTTGGGTGATTGTGGACCGGCTGACCAAGTCAGCTCATTTCATTCCTATGATGACTACATATTCTTTCTAGCAGCTGGCTTGAGTGTATATCCGCGAGATCGTCAGGCTTCATGGCGTACCGGTATCTATCATTTCTGACCGAGGTATGTAGTTTACATCACGGTTCTGGAGGGCCGTACAACATGAGTTGGGTACTCGAGTGGAGTTGAGCACAACATTTCACCCTTATACGGACGGACAATCCAAGAGCATTATTCAGATATTAGAGGATATGCGTTGTGCGTGTCTGATAGAGTTTGGGGTGTTTGTAGGATCAATTCTTCCCTCGAGCGGAGTTTGCTTACAACGACAGTTACCGGTCGAGCATCCATATGGCACCATGTGAGGCTGTGTATGATAGGTGGTGTAGGTCTCCAATGGGTTGGTTCAAGCCTGGTCAGGCTAGATTATTGGATACAGACTTGGTTCAGAATGCTCTGGAGAAGGTTAGGGTGATTCATGATAGACTACGCATAGCCCAGTCCAGACAGAAAGTTATGGTGAGTAACAGATGATTTCAGGTGGAGTTATGGATTTGAACGTTACGGATGTATAAGGCAAGTATTTGAATAGTTATAGAACAAAGGGTAACCAATTGCTGATCATCGATTACATTTGAGGTGATTGAAGGATGTGAACGTTGTGAACGGAAATCTGAGCGAGAATTGCTCCTATTTGTAGAACGGTTTCCTTCTGAGTTTCCTGCAAAACTTGAAACACGTTGCATGCGAATATACGGGGTTATTGAAAAACTTTAAACATGATGAAAATTCCCTTCGGNAAATTGCTCCTGTTTGTAGAACGGTTTCCTTCTGAGTTTCCTGCACAACATGAAACACGTTGCATGCGAATATACGGGGTTATTGAAAAAATTTAAACATGATGAAAATTTCCTTCAGACCACGAGAGTTGTCTTTGGATGATGAGGATGATTTCCTTAGACTATGATGTCCTGGGCCATGAAGCGTATGATAAAGGATTCGCAAGCCATGAAGTGGTGACCTCGGGCCATGAGAATGGTGCCTCCGGACTATGACGCCTTTGAATAATGATATGCAATTTCGAGAGATCCTCAGGCCATGTCATGGTGCCTTGGAGCTAAGAGGATGGTGCCTTCGGAGTATGACGACTTCGGACAATGTGGCGATGTTTCAGCCAATGAAATGCAAATATGCGGTAGTATGGATCCTTTGATAAAGGAAACATGTGACGCTTAGTCATATGCGTGAATGAGATGAGACAAATCTTTGTCTTGTATGAAATGAGGGCAGCGTTTTAGTCCGATGCAACGAGTGGAGACAATGCTTAGACTCATGTAGGGAAAGGGAGTGCTTAGCCTTATGCAATAGTGAGGTAGTTCTTAGCCCTATGCTTAGCCTCATGCAGAGAATAGAGACGGTGCTTAGTCTCATGCAAAGAAAGGCAGTGCTTAGACTTTTGTAATAATGGAGGCAGTGCTTAGCCTCATGCAAGGAATGGAGACAATGCTTAGTCTCATGCAGAGAAAGGCAGTGCTTAGCCTTATGTAATAATGGAGGCAATGCTTAGCCTCATGCGAGGAATGGAGACAATGCTTAGTCTCATGGAAATAAAGGTAGTGTTTAGCCTTATGCAATAATGGAGGCAGTGCTTAGCCTCATGCATGGAATGATAGTGCTTAGCCTTATGAAATAATAGAGGTAGTACTTAGCCTCATGCAGTGTAGCGGAGATAGTGCTTAGTCTCATGCAAGGGAAGGCAGTACTTAGCCTTATGCAATAATGGAGGCAGTGCTTAGCCTCATTCAAATAATGGTGACAATGCTTAGTCTCATGCAAGGGAAGGCAATGCTTAGCCTTATGTAATAATGAGGGCAGTGCTTAGCCTCATGCAAACATTGGAGACAGTGATTAGTCTCATACAAGGAAAGGAAATGCTTAGCCATATGCAATGATGGAGGCATTGCTTAGCCTCATGCGAAGAATGGAGACAATGCTTAGTCTCTTGTTATGTCCGTTGTGCCCGCATCAAAAGAAAAATCTTGAATTTTGGAGAGGGGGGAAAGGTTGGTTTGTGCTCTCGATTCTTCACTTTGCATTTGCTCCTGTCTTGAGGTCCTGTTCGAGTCACCCCGGGTAACGTCTGGCGACTATAGAAAGAATGACATTCTCGAAAAACATGCATTTGTGATAAATCATTTTTATAAAAATGTAGTTGTTTGGAATATATGATAATGCATGAGAACAAATAATTTTGTCGAATTGGAAACTGTGACATGCTTCTAAGACACTACAACCTCCTTAACTCGGTATTTTGAGGGTCCTCCTCAAAATTCTGCCCTAGTTTATATGCATACTTCTGGAAGTACATTCCTTGGCGATTATAAATATGATGATATCGGGCAAACTCGAGATATTGTCCCCGTTTCTGACCATAGGGGAAATGAAGGAATTATTATAATATGACCGAAACCACATGGCTGCCTACATATCCCCTCTTTAATGGGAATCAAATCAAGCGTAGTTTAGGTTGTATCAAATAGAAAGTGCAAACATAGTCTTAAGCATAATATTTCCTGACGACGTCCGAATTGATAGGTTTCGGCAAGATCTCTGCATCCATTTCTGCAAGTATAAGAGCTCCTCCTGTTAGTACTCGGTGAACCATGTAAGGGCCTTGCCAGTTGGGTGAGAATTTTCCCTTTGCTTCATCCTGATGTGGGAAGATTCACTTTAACACAAATTTCCCCAGTGTGAATTGCCTTGACCCGACCCTTCTATTGATAGCCCTTGCCATTCTGTTCTGGTAAAGTTGACCGTGACACACTACGTTCATTATTTTATCATCGGTGAGAGCTAGTTGTTCATACTGGCTCCATACCCATTCTGTGTCACTGAGCTCGACTTCTTGTATTATTCTTAATGAAGGGATCTCTACTTTGGCAGGGATAACAACTTCGGTACCATAGACTAGTAGATATGGAGTTGCCCTAGTTGATGTATGAACTGTGGTGCGGTATCCGAGCAAAGCAAATGGTAGATTTTTGTTCCATTGCCTGTAGTTGTCCACCATTTTCCTCAATATCTTCTTGATGTTCTTGTTGTTGGCTTCTACAGATCCATTCATTGGCGGCCTGTATGCTGTAGAATTTCGAAGCTTGATCCTGAATGTTTCACACATAGCTTTTATCAGGTCACTATTAAGATTGGCGGCATTGTCAGTAATGATTGACTCGGGCACTCTGAATCGATAAACAATGCGATCTCGGACAAAATTTGCTACGACCTTCTTAGTCACAACATTATAGGACGCGGCTTCAACCCATTTTGTGATGTAGTCTATGGCCACCATAATGATCCTGTGTCCATTTAAAGCAACGGGTTCAATTGGTCCGATGACATCCATGCCCCAAGCAGAGAAAGGCCATGGTGAACTCGTGGCATTGAATTCGTTGGGCGATACTCGTATCATATAAGCATGTTTCTGGCATTGGTAACACTTTTGAACATATTTGATACAGTCTATTTCCATAGTCATCCAGAAATACCATGCTCTTAATATATTCTTGGTCAAAATGAAACCGTTCATGTGAGGTCCGCAAGTTCCAGCATGTATTTCTTTGAGCAATCTAGATGCTTCCTTGGTATCGACACATCGCAGTAATCAAAAATCAGTAATCCTTCTATATAGAGTTCCCCCGCTTTAAAAGAAATGGCTGACCAATCTTCGAAGTGTGCGCTTCTGAGTGTGTGTAGCATTCTCTGGCTATTCTCCCTTTTACAAGTATTCCTTGATATTGTAGAACCATGGATTTCCGTCAAATTCTTCTTCAACATAAGCATAATAGGATGGCTGCTTACGAATTCCTATTGGGATAGGGTTGATGAAATTCTTATCAAGATGTTGTATCATGGAAGACAAGGTAGCTAATGCATATACGAACTCGTTCTGAATCCTTGGAACATGTTTAAATGTTATCTTTGTGAACCTCTTGATCAACTCTTGTACACAGTGCAAGTATGGTGGTATTTTAGTATTCTTAGTAGCCCATTCTCCTAGTACCTGGTGTACAATAGATAAAAATCTCCGATTACCAGTAACTCCTGAACGTTCATGTCAACAGCCAACCTGAGTCCCAAAATGCAGGCCTCGTATTCTGCTATATTGTTGGTGCATGGGAACCTGAGTTTTGTGGATATAGGTTAATGTTGACCGGTTTTTGATACTAAGACACCTCTGATGCCCACTCCCTTGAAGTTTACTGCTCCGCAGAAGAACATCCTCCAACCATCGTATGCTTCGATAATATCTTCACCTACAAATAACACCTCCTCGTCGGGAAAATATATCTTTACATAGATGATGTCGAACTCACTTAGCAATAGCTGCCACTTTGCTAACTTACCCATAGGCATGGGTTTCTGAAAGATGTATTTTAGTGGATCTATCAGCGATATGAGATATGTAGTGTACGCCCAGAAATAATGTCTCAACTTCTGGGCTATCCATGTCAGAGCATAGTAGGTATGCTCCAACAAAGAGTAACGACCCTCGTAAGGCGTGAACTTCTTGCTCAGATAATATATCACTTTCACTTTCCTCCCAGTTTTGTCATGTTGTCCTAGAATGCAGCCAAGGATCCATCCAACATGGACAGATAAAGCAACAGAGGTCTTCCTAGTTATGGTGGGGCCAATACGGGAATTTTGATTTTGTCGAAGGCTTTCTGGCATTCTTCAGTCAAGCTTGTTGTAGCATCTTTCCTCAGTATCTTGAAGATCGGCTCACATATCACCGTTGATTGTGCTATAAAATGGCTGATATAATTGAGGCGTCCTATAAAACTCATCACATCCTTCTTATTCTTTAGCGGTGGAAAGTCCTGGATAGCTTTAAATTTTGACTGGTCTAACTCAATACCTCGGCGGCTAATGTTGAAACCTAGCAACATTCCAGCAGGGACTCCGAAGGCATATTTTGCCCGGTTCAACTTCAAATTGTATTTTCGAAGTCGGTTAAAAATCAGTTTCGGGTTTGCTATATGATTTGAGCTCCTTTTGGATTTGATGATAACATCATCTACGTACACCTCTATTTCCTTGTGTATCATATCGTGGAAGATAGTTTTCATGGCCTTTATGTAGGTGGACCCAACATTCTTCAAACCAAACAACATCATTTTGTAACAATATATCCCTCATGGTGTGATGAAGGCAGTTGTTTCGGCATCCTTTTCGTCCATCCAGATCTGATGATATCCCGCGAAGCAATCCACAAAAGATTAGAGCTCATGCTTGGCGTAGTTTTTGATCAGTATGTGTAGGTTAGGCAATGGGAAATCATCCTTAGGACTTGCTCTGTTCAAATCTCGGTAATCGACACATACTCTAACTTTCCCATCTTTCTTCGGAACTAGCACAATGTTGGATAACCAGATTCGACCACTCGAAGAACCTTGGCTTTGATTTGCTTGGTGACCTCCTCTTTTATATTCAGACCCATATCTCGCTTGAACTTTCTGAGCTTCTGCTTTACCAGTGGACACAAGGGATTGGTAGGTAGCTTGTGAGCGACTATGGATGTGCTTAACCAGTCATATCATCGTAGGACCATGCGAAAATGTCCTCATATTCCCTTAGGAACCTGATATACTCTTCCTTTTCTGATGGTGATAGATGAATACTCTTCCAGATCTTCCGAATCACTGTCCTTATGTTGCATTGTCTTATTACATGTCATAGTCGTAGGTTCATCAGGATAAGTAATAATTATGCTGAAAAGAATGTAGAAAGATAATAATAAATAGAAAAACAATAATGCATTAATAAACTTTAAAATTTCAACAAAATACGACTCGATGGCTCGAGTAATTATTTCAAAACAAAATACTGAAAATGTCTTAAATGCTCAAAACACTCTTGACAACAAGTCATGCTAATTTGCGAGATTACCCAGGAACTCGACGAGCCCGGGATGGTGCGGCGGTCCAGTTGAGAAAAACTCCTTCTTCTACTGTCTGAATGGTAAAGTCTTCCTCCTCCCCCTCCTCAATAATTGCACTGCAGTCCATGTCTTCTTCATCCCGAAACAGCTTCCTCATACATGCCAAAATCTCATCTACCTCGAATCCCCACATTATGTCAGCCTAATGGAATGTCCGGTGTAGAGGTAGTATGGGTTGTTCTAGCGGATAATAATGGACGTGCCATGGTGGTATCCAATACTAATGTTCTTGTATGGTATATTCATACCCGAGTCCCAAGGTCGTGTCATGATACTGTGGTTATACGTGTTTAGTGATCCCCTGAAGCTTTTTGCCAAGACCCTTGCCTGGTTCATATCCAATCCATAGCAATATGCTTTCTATCTCTTGTTCCACCATCAATTCTTTTCAATTACGTTCAACCTCTCAATGTGGTGATATGTTTCTTGCCCAAATTTCTCATGTTTTCGATAATTGGATCAGTCTGGCTGGTATAGATAGGGTTACTTCCGCCTCCATGAATGATAACCTCCTGATGATTCTACTCAAACTTCACAACCTAGTGTAGAGTGGAAGTCACTACCCCAGTTGCGTGTATTCATGGCCGTCCCAACAATAGGTTGTAAGTAGCATATATATCTAGCACTTGGAACTCAACATCAAACCAAGTTTGACCCATCTATATATCAAGGTTGATTTCCCTGATAGTGGCTCTCTGGGATCCGTCGAATGCCTTCATATTCATACTTCCCATCTTGTGCAGGCCTTTACCTAATCTTTTCAGAATGGTCAGTGGGCATATGTTCAGGCTTGAGCCTCCATCTATCAGGACCCTGGAAATGAACTTGTCCTCAAATTGCATTGTGATGTGCAACGCCTTGTTGTGACTCAACCCTTCTAGCGGTAACTTATCTTCGTGGAAAGTAATTTTATGACTCTCCAGTACCTGTCCGACTATATTAGCAATCTCTCTACTAGAGATGTCAGCGGGTACATAATCTTCACTTAACACTTTCATCAAGGCATTCTTGTATGCGTCTGAGTTTTGCAACAGTGATAAGATGGATATCTGAGCGGGGTCTTGTTTAGGTGGTCAACAACAGAGTATTCCCTTGCTTATATCATCCTCCAAAGATCATCAGTGCCAGTCTCAACAACACACGGCTTAGGTACAACTTCTTTGCTCGTCCCCCCAGATTCTCAAGTGCGTAAACTCTACCAGTTCTAGTCATACCTTGCGCAATACCTGTTTCTTCCATTTTGTCTTTTCCCTTTCTTCTTGCTTCCGCAACATAATACCATGGGACGACATCAGGCTCGTAAGATGGTGTGGGAGCTACCATTATAGTGAAGTGTGTAGCTATCTCGGCCTCAAATGGTGCCTGGGTTTGTACCACGACTGGCGTGAGGGTGACCAGAGATGTTTTGGGATTGTCTCCTTCTCGAATGAGTCCGATGGACCCTTCCTAATTCCATTCCTCATCAGTTTCTATTACGTCCACTCCCTCACCCCTGTGATCCAAGAGAGGATTATTGTGGACATTCGGTGTAGTTTCCTTTGCTTGTATAACCTTAGTGTCAATCAGTATCTGAATCTTGTCTTTCAACATGCGTCACTCTTCAATGGTATGACCTTCATGCCTAAATGATTGGCATATGTTTTGTTGGGATTGATCCAGTGGGAAGGATTCTCACCAGCAATATCAGGAATAAGGGTGACGTAACCAGCATCCTTCAGTCTTTCATACAGTCGGGATGTGGGTTCAGCAATTAGGGTGTATTGTTTGAATGTCCAAAACTAGTGGCCTCTCCTCTGCTGAAATGAATTCCAAGCTGCCCATACTCTCTGCCTTTCTACTCAAGGCATCCACGACTACATTCGCCTTGCCCAGATGATAAAGAATGGTGATATCATAATCCTTCAGTAACTCGATCCATCTGCGTTGCCTCAAATTGAGATCCCTTTGCTTGAACAAATGCTGCAAGCTATGATGATCCGTGTAAACCTCACAGGACACCCCATAAAGATAATGCCTCCAGATATTAAGAGCATAAACAATCGCGGCTAACTCTAAATCGTGCACATGGTTATTCTTCTCATGGATCTGCAGCTGGCGTGAAGCATATGCAATAACTCGCCCATCCTGCATCAATACACAACCCAAGCCAATGCGTGAAGCATCGCAATACACTGTATACATCCCCGAACCGAAAGGCAACACTAGAACTGGTGTTTTAGTCATAGCTGTCTTGAGCTTCTGGAAGCTCGCTTCGCTATCATCGGACCAACAGAACAGAGCACCCTTCTGGGTCAATCTAGTCAGAGGCACCGCATCGGATGAGAAGCCCTCCACAGACCGGCGATAATAACTTGCTAACCCCAAGAAGCTCCTGATCTCAGTCGTCGTAGTAGGACGAGGCCAACTCTAAACTGTTTCAATCCTCTTGGGATCTACCTTAATACCCTCACCTGATACAACATGCCCCAAGAATGCTACAAAATCTAACCAAAACTCACACATGGATAACTTAGCATATAGCTTCTTTTCCCGCAAAGTCTGAAGCACCACCCTCAAATACTGCTCGTGCTCCTCTATGCTACGCGAGTAGATAAAATTGCCATCAATAAAGACAATGACGAATGAATTAATATATGGCCGAAACACCCTATTGATCAAATGCATAAACGTCGCTAGGACGTTAGTCAAACCGAAGGACATCACTAGATACTTATAATGGCCATATCTAGTACGGAAAGAAGTCTTCGGAACATCCGAGTCCCGAATCTTCAACTGATGGTACCCCGATCTCAAGTCGAACTTAGAGAACACCCTAGCACCCTGCAACTGGTCAAACAAATCATCAATAGACGGTAACGGGTACTTGTTCTTAATGGTAACTTTGTTCAACTGGCGGTAATTAATGCACATCCGTATAGTCCCATCTTTCTTCTTTACATATAACACCGGTGCACCCCAAGGTAATACACTTGGTCTGACAAATCCTTTTGCTAGCAACTCCTCAAGTTGTTCCTTCAACTCCTTCAACTCTTTCGGAGCCATACGGTACGACATGATAGATATAGGCTGGGTACCTGGAGCCAAGTCGATACAAAAATCGATATCACCATCTGGTGGCATGCCTGGAAGGTCAGAAGGAAACAAATCGGAGAACTCCCAGACTACTGGTACTGAATCAATCGTCGGAGTCTCTGTGGTAGTATCCCGAACATAGGCTAGATAAGCCAAACAACCCTTCTCGACCATATGTCGAGCCTTCAGAAAAGAGATAACCTAACTAGATGCACTGACAGACAAACCCTTCCACTCCAATCAAGGCAACTCTGGCATCGCTAAGGTAACAGTCTTGGGATGGCAATCAAGGATGGCGTGATATGGGGATAACCAATCCATGCCCAGGATAACCTCGAAGTTGTTCATATCGAGCAACATGAGATTCGGTCTAGTCTCATAACCACAGAATGTGACCACACAGGACCGATATATCTGATCCATAACAAAAGAATCGCCCACAGAAGTGGACATATAAATAGGAGTACCTAAGGACTCATGAGGAACATCCAAGAAATGAGCAAACATAGATGAAACATATGAATAGGTAGACCCTAGATCAAATAATATCGAAGTATCCCTACCGCAGATAGAAATAATACCTGTGATCACGACATCTGAAGCCACTACATCTGGTCTGGCTGAAAAAGCATAGAACCTAGCTGGAGCACCGACTGGATGGCCTTCGCCTAACTGAACAATAGCTGGTTGACCTCCTCCTCCTGCCTGGCCCCCACCTCTAGCATGACCCCTACCCGTCTGCCCTCCGCCTAAGGACGGTCGGATGGTTGGTACTGTAATCATGGGCTGATGGCTCTGTTGCACTACCTTGCCCCAATGTCTGGGACAAAACCTCTTCATGTGGACTGGATCCCCACACTCGTAGAAACCTCTCGGCATAATAAATTGCTACCCTGAAGTCTGACCCTGATGGCCTGAATACCCACTGGAAGAACCCTGAATAGCTGGTGGGCGGTAAGAACTCTCTAGCATGGCACTGAAATAGGGTCGCACTGGAGTACCCCAAGGAGGCGGTGGTGCTGGATATATGGGCCTGCTAGGCTGACCCCTCCCAAACTGACCTCTGCCCCTGGATGGGGCACCATTGAATCCTCCCGAATGATGGAACTGCTTGTCCCGTGACATCTGCTCTCGATCCCGCTGACGATAACCCTCAATCCTTCAAGCTATCTCCACAACTAGCTGGTAAGAAGTTTCCATCTCAACCTCTCGGGACATAGTGGACCGAATACCGGAGTGCAACCCCGCAACGAACCTTCGTACTCTCTCTAACTTAGTAGGTAGTATCATCAATGCATAGCGAGACAATTTAGAGAATCTCGCCTCATAATCAGTCACAGACATCTTGTCCTGTTGGAGCATCTCAAACTGAGATCGCACCTCTTCCCTCTGGGAGGGTGGAATATACCTGTCCAAGAAAAGGCATGTAAACTAATCCCAAGTCATGGGAGGAGAACCTGCTGGTCTGCTAGGAAGATGTGAAAGACACCATCTACAGGCCCTGCCTTCCAACAGGAAAGTAGTGAAGTCCGCCCTGTGGGACTCTAATATACTCATGTTGTGAAGTCTGTCCCTGCACCTGTCAATGAAGTCCTACGGGTCCTCATGTCACTTACCTCCAAAGATAGGAGGTTGAAGCCTGGTCCATCTATCTAATAACTTTTGTGGCTAGCCGACCGCAGTTGGCATGGGCTCAAGTATAGCTATTGCAACTAGCTGGACTCCGCCCACGGGTAGTGCATTCCGGGCTGATATACGACAGCTGTATGTCCCGGAGCCTGAGTAGTAGGGGTCTACGCTCCCCCTCCCGCCTTAGATATGGCTGGTTCCACTGGAAATAAACCATCCTAAGTCATAGTATCCATGAACCACAACATACGGCCCAAAACCTCCTGAAAGCCCGGTGCTGACATGAACTCTACCGGGGCTGGCTCTACCGCAAGCACCTCTCCCTTCTCCTCAATAGTGGGATCCTTTACTGGATCAACTGGTGGTATAGCTGGGTAAACTCTAGGGCATGCTAGTCCCCTACCTCGGGCTGGGGCCCTCTCCCGGCCTCAGCCTCAGCCTCTAGCAATAGGGGGAACAGCTCCACCCGGGTCCGGAACATCAGCCATACACGTTCTCACCATCTGTGAGAGAATAAGAGAAAGACACTTAGTATAACATCATTGCACGATAGGAGATGAAGAAAGAGTAGTTTCCTAACACCCTATAGCCTCTCGAAGATAAGTACAGACGTCTTCAGACTGATCTGCAAGACTCTATTAGGCCTGCTCATAACTTGTGAGACCTAGGTGAATCTAGCGCTCTGATACCATGTTGTCACAATACAATCTCTCATACAGGTCGTAATGGCGCATAACGTTACCGCAAGACAAGCCTACAGTGAAACTCCGTGATCCTCTCTTTTAAATATTTAAAGTTTGTTGATCTTTTAGTTTGTGCATAAATAAGAAGTAAGAATTTAAATAAAATGAGAGATAGATAAAATAACCCAAAAACCCTCAATTATCTACTAACATAAATCACCAAGACCGGGTGCCACAAGTGTATGAGCTACTAGTAGAATATACAAAAGAATACTACACTACTGTCTGAAATCAAATAGACAGAAAATAAAGAAAAAAGGAAGACTTCGGCTGTTGTAGAACGGGCTCAGAAGGCAACTCACCGCAAAGTCTCGGAGTAGTCAAGGTTGCATGCCGGACCGATATCCAGATGCACTTGCCTCAGATCCTACACATTTAGTGCAGAAGTGTAGCATGTGTACATAAACAATATGTACCTAATAAGTATCTAGTCTAACATAAAAAAAGTAGTGACGAGGGGTTAACTTCGACACTTACTATGGGCCAACAATAAAGTATGAGAAATTTTAATTAAACATGATATATGAAAATGACAATAGAACTCGGAGAAGGAAATAAATAAACAATCCTTTCACCGTTAGTAAATACCAAATCACTTCCCTTATTTAACCATTTAAACTCCCAAGCCAATGAAACAATATCAAATATAATAGGGCTTCCAGTATTATTACGCAGAAATTATGCCGAGGACGTGCAGCCCGATCCGAATATACATATACATATACTGTGTGCACTGCCGAGGGTCGAACGACACGAATCATAGATGCATCTATTAACCTACCGAGGTGAATGACCTGCTCCCATGAGAGTAGTGAAAATTTACCCCGCTCGCGGAATATACTTGCGACGCAGTTGAACATAGAATTTATCAAGTTATCATAATATCCCCCAATTCTTTCCAAAATAAGAAATTTAACTAGAACCCTTAAAAAATTTGGAAATCCTCAACCTCAGCTCTATGCAAAGAAATAAATAAGCATAATCAAATAATGGTGCCTGTAAAGTATGGTGTAAACGTGAGACTACCCGGACATAAGCATAAATAGTAGCTACGTACGGACTCTCATCACCTCGTGTATACGTAGCCCCCACAAATAGAAACTTATTTTAATTAAGTTCACCTATGGGGTTAATTCCCTCTTACTAGGCTACTTTCCGGTCCAAGATTGTGCTCGAACCCTTAATTCGGTGCCCAACGACTCGAAACTAGTCAAATGTTATATAAAATGATCAATACATGTTCAAAAGTTCATATCCTAATTATCAAAGTGATTTCCCAACCATATTGAAGAAATTCCTAAAATTCACTGCTAGGCCCACGTGTCTGGATTTCGAAAATATTTGAAGAAGATTATTACCCATAACCTCAAGAACTCAAAAACATGATTTTCACTAAATTCCATAACAAATTTCGTGGTTAAATCCCAGTTTTATCAAAAACCTAGGCTTTAACCTAAACCCATGATTTTCAGAAATTTGCATGTTATAATCTACCCATAAACTATGTATTTAACTCACGTTCTATAGAAATTACTTACCTCACAGTACTAGGTGAAATCCCCTCTCTAAAAGCTCCAAGAATCGACCAAACAAATGAAATAAGGGAGCTAAAATGCCTAAGTCTCGTCATTAAATGAGGATTCTGCTAAGCAGTACTTTCGCATCTGCGGTAATTGGGCTGCATTTGCGGTGCCACTTCTGTGGCACAAGGCCAGCTTTTGCGGCACTCCACAAGCCCAGAGTAGGCCTCATCTACGAATGAGATCCTACTTCTGCCGTCCCGCTTTTGCGACGAGAGTGCTGCTTCTGCGGCTCTTACCTCTTATGCGTTTTCCCCTATCTCACCTGCGCGTTCGCAAGTGCGCGAAAATCCCAAGCATCTGCGGTTCATGGACAAATTCTCCCAAGCTGCTTCTGTAGCACAAAACACGCACCTGCGGGCTCGCACCTGCGGCCAAAAGCTCGCAGGTGCGGGCACACAAAAACTGGTGCACCAACAGCCCCTTTTTGAGTCTTGACACAATCTGCGCATAATCTGAATGGCATCCGGGGTCCCAGAGGCCCCGTCCAAACATACCAACAAGTCTATAAACATAATACGGACATGCTCGAGCTCTCGAAACGTGTAAAACAACAACAAAACCAAGAATCACACCCAAAATCAAATCAAATCAAAATATGAACTTCAAGTTCTTCAATTACTCCCAACGCGCCGAAACGTACTTAAGCTACTCGGAATGATGCCAACTTTTGCGTGCAAGTCTTAAATCATCATACATAACTTTTACCGTTATCAAAATCCTATTTGGACCTTGATAACACCAAAACCTACTCCAAACCAAATTTAAAGAACTTCAAAACCTTCAAAGAACCAACTTTCACTATTAGGCGCCGAAACGCCCCCGGGTCATCCAAAACCCGATCCGAACATATGCCACTTTTAGAAACGCTTTGGCACACAATTGTCAATCAACATCATTCTTTCCATATCTTCAAGAGTCCTATTTATCTTCTCCACAATTTATTGGGGGTGTTCTGGGAGTAGAAAATATATGTCTAATACCATTTTTAGCATAGAATTCATAGAATTTGGCATTGTCAAACTCAGTGTCGTGATCATATATATTACTCACAACATTATAGCCCATCTTCACTTGAATCTGCTTCACAAAGGAGCAAAAACTGGAAAGGTTGCATCCTTGGTCCTGAGAAATAAGGTCCACGTGAATCTGGGATAGTCATCAACAATAACGAAGATGTACTTCTTTGCTCCTCTGCTAGGCATCCTTATAGGTCCACACAGATTCATATGAAGAATATCCAGTGAACTTGAGGTGCTCACTTACTTCTTTGGTTTGAATGGGGACCTGAGTTGCTTCCCTTTCATACATGCATCACACTCTTTGTGATCTTTGAGCTTTGACTATGGCAACTCACGAACCATGTCCTTCTTGAGTTCAGCAACAAGATTGAATTTTATATTTTTGAGTTTATTTTCAAGATTAATGTGTGCCTCACTTTCCACTTCCTTTCTTTTAGAGGAGTTCATGCATTTTTCCATTAAATGTTTTAATAGGATATTTTCTATCTCTAATGTTATATCTCTCCGATTTCCTTAATTAAAGAATTTTTATCATTAATGAGATTGTGGTAAGAATCAATTGAAACATTAGCTAAATATACCAGCTTCTTTTGAAAATAAGACTTCAAATTTCTTTGAACGTCTAGAAAGTTTAACTCATCGTCATCATTATCTTCTTCCTCATCGAATTTTTCTATCTGTGCAAATATAGAGTCATATTCTGCAGCTTCACTTTCAACGGCCATCATGGAGGTGTCTTCTTGCTCATCATCACCCTTAGATTCACTAGAGGAATCTCCCCAGGCATCCAGAGCTTGCTTCACAACATTATCAGCGGCATATCTTCTCTTGAACTTCCTGTCAGGGAGAGGGTTCCTCTTAACCGTCTTATTCGTGTTGTGTTGTAATTGTCCTGCTTGTGGAGAGGACAGTCTTTGATGAAATATGCTGTATTTCTGCACTTGTGCCAGCAATCATAACCTTTAGTGTTTTTGCTAGAGCTGCCCTTCTTCGGAATTCCTCCATTTCGACGAGCCATTTTTCTGAAATCTTTGTTTAAGATATGCCATGTCAGTGTCATCACTACTTGAGTCACCGTTGTCTGCATTGAGAACCAGGTTCTTCTCCTTTTTAGGTTCTCTTCTTTCATGATTTTTCTTCTTATTCATCTCATAGGTTTTCAGATTTCCAATGAGTTCATCAATAGTCAACTTTTACAGATCCTTGGCTTCATCAATAGTCAACTCTCCTAAGAACCATGAAATATACTGAATATTTTTCTGACCAGTTTGTTCCTTCGGATAATTTCTCCAAGGGAGTGAAGCTCATTGATGATGGAAGTAAAACGAGTGTGCATATCCTGAATAGACTCATCCTCATTTATCTTGAAGAGTTCATATTCACTAGTAAGCATGTCGATTTTTGACTGCTTGACTTGAGTGGCTCCCTCATGTGCAGTTTGGAGAGCCTCCCCAAATTTCCATGGCAGATTGACAGGCTGAGATCTCATCTGGTCCAATGCCACAAATAAGGATCTTCAGTTCCCTGAAAGTTTTCTCTATGGCCTTACGATCAACATCATTATATTCCTTCCCTATATTTGAAACCATAACTGTTCCCTCGCCAATGGTCTTCATGGGGATGAAGGGTCCATTACAAATAACATCCCAGAGCTCTAAATCTTATGCCATCATAAAATCATGCATTCTTGTCTTCCACTAGCCATAGTATTGGCCATTGAATCTTGTTGGTCTGTAGGTTGATTGTGCTTCTTCAAAATTTGTGGAACGACCATGTTGATACTTTCTAGGTGTTAGCCTCATATAAAGAACCTGCTCCGATACTAATTATTTTAAACTAAGGGTCCACCAAACTATATAGAGAACCTTATTCTCTATCAATTCCCACAGAATACAAAAGTAAGTAAATAACACAACGATAGATACGTGGAAAACTCTCAGCTCACGGGATTAAAAACCACGGCCTACACTGGTAGGATTTCAACTTCACTAACTGAGCAAACTTTAAATAACAACCTATAATAATATAGGAGTTAAAATCATAATCCCTCACCAACTCATAATAACTATATTGCACGTCACTTTGTAATAACTCTATTATAAAGCTAGCTACTTGAATAACTTTAGTCAAAACAACCACACATATTATAGTTTAAAAGATGTCCTGTGAAATCATGTGAAAAGCTGAGTAGGAATTACAAGTGAATAACATGAACAAAGACACAACAATACTAAAGCACACATGATGTAATCAATGTTGGGATCTAGTCTTTTGTTTTATTGCTATTTTGTTCTTCAATGCCTCAGAGAGAATGAAGGTTGTTGCACACTTGAGAGTAATCAATATTTAGGTTATGCAAGTGTGTGTTGAAATCCCTTGCCTCGTGTTGATAATATTTGAGTGAGCACATCAAAGATGATGCAAGGGAGTGTCTGGTACACAACATGCTTCAATGGGTTGTTGTACTGTTGCGTGTACAGTGCAGTAGCTTTAACATCTATTATAGTTGACTTGTACTGTGACCGCAGAAACTGATCTTTATATGTTCCCTCTATTGTTCCCTTATCTGATTTCATTTGAGAAATGAACCAGACATTTGACTCACTGCTCTGAACGCTGAGGAACCAACTATATCAGGTTCCCTATTTGGTTCTCTCATTGAGTTTGTTAAATCATCAAAACAAAAGACACTTAACTTATTAGACTTACAAAATCGATTTTATGAATAAATACAATATCTGTTTGAATTATACATATATAAAACTCAAACCTGAAACTACAAAGGACAAATGATAGTCATGCCCAGGGAACGGATATATCTTCAATGATATCTCCCGCCATACACAGCTGCATCAACTCCAAGATCTACACGCAAGGTGTAGAAGTGTAGTATGAGTACAACCGACCCCTTCTACCCAGTAAGTATTTTGACCAACCTTGGTGAAGTAGTTGACAAGGTGTTTTAGTTAAAAGATACTCACTGATATAACATGTGTAGTGGAATAGCAATAGAAACAGTACTAAAACATAACATAGAAGAGTACAAGGACAAATATGCGTAAGAGTAAATGATTAATAGAAGAAATTATGGTCAATATTTCTTAATATCACAACCAATCATTTCCTCAAAGCGATGACCATCAAACCACGATAGTAAATCCAGAGCTTTCATAGTGTGAGAAATGAACTCAAGATAACAAATAAAATGGCACGGCAACACTCTTCGTGCATTTATCTCATCCTTACCGAGCATACATATAATAGTACTAACCAGGTGAAAGAAAGGCCAATTACGGTTATGACAAAGTTGGAGATACACATGTATTAATAACAAACAAGGCAATTCATAAGGACAACGATAACTGACTGGGTAGAAGGAACAGAAGTAATGACAGCAATTAAGATAAAATAACATAAATTTCACTAACTAACATGGTAGAAGGCTTAGATATAGATATAACAAACAGGAAGGAAAGCATAATCTTTATAAGCTAAACAAATAGAAGGCATGAATAACTAACATGGCAGAAGGCTTATACAAAAGTGAAACAAATAAGAAACAACATAGATATAGATATGACAAACAAGAAGGAAAACATGATATTTGCAAGTTAAACAGATTGAAGGCATGATAATACAACAACAATAGAGGTAGAGGACAAAGACAGAACAACAACGACAAGTCATATACAAAACATAGGTGCAACAGTAACAACTCAAGATCAAGAAATGAATGTATACACAAGGAAAAGATATCACAATATAATGCATGTCCCTCGTTCTCGCCTGTACCGAAATAACATTCTTTCCATGAAAACATGAGAATTTAAAAATAATGGCTCGGCATCACCCTTCGTGATTTTACTCTCATCCTCACATGATAATGTAAATGAAATGGCACAACATCACCCTTCGTTCTTAACTCACATGGCACAACATCACCCTTCGTGCTTTACACTCTTTCTCTCATGGTAATGTATATAAAATGGCTCGGCATCACCCTCTGCGGTTTACACTCTTTCTCACTAAGCTCATGTATATCAATAACAAACAAGAAAGGAAGGAAGAATGAATAACATCAAGGAGAGCGATTAAGCTAATATTCCAAATGAACATAAATCACAGCTTTCATGCCAATAACAATTCAAAAAACCTCAAGAACCTCATTGTTCAAGTATGTCAACCAATCTCAAACAAATTGATCTTCAACTCAAGTATCGAATCCAATATCTCAAGAATAACAGTCGTAGCGATGTATTTTTCATTAAGTATAGTGATGACCGAATTTAGCACATTAATAGTTTCACAAAAATCCGTCAAATTTTAATCAAGTTTTAATATGCTAAATCATGGTTTGTTGCATTTAACGTAATATTCATATTAATATAGAAGTCAAGTAAAACATGAGGCAAGAAGGTCTCATATTCCTATAAGGCATAAATAATCGTATAATCTACCCCCGAGCATGATTAACCCTGGCACATGCGTATACGCTCGTCACCTCATATATGCATCACCCCTGCATGTAACAACCAATATCAATTAGTAGGAAAAATTCTCCCAACAAAGTTAGGCAAGACACTTACCTAAAACAAGCCAAATCGATACACTACAAGCCCTGTCTTGCTCAAATCGACCTCAGAATGACTCGAAACTAGCCAAAAGCAACTCGAAATTATCAATTAATTCCATAGGAAGCAAACCCACACGATAAAGATCGAATCTTTAATCAAATATTCAAAGTCAACTAAAACGTCAAACCCAGGCCCGCACCTCGGAACCCAAAACAAGGGACAAAATCGGGAAATACATTCAATTACGAGTCCAACCATACTAATTTTACTCAATTCTGACTTTGAATCGATGTTCAAAACTCAAAACTTCACTTTAAGAAAGTTTAGACAAAAATGTTCAATTTCTCTTTAGAATTCATAATCCAAATGCCAAAATCGAAGATAGATTCATGAAATATAATAAAACACCGAGTAAAAAATACTTACCACAATACATGTAGTGAAAATCGCCTCCAAATTTGCCCAAATCCGAGCTCCATAGCTCAAAATATGATAAAATGACCAAGACCTTCGAAATAGAGTACCTATAAGCTCTGCCCAGTTATGTGCATCGCGATCGCGACATAGCCCAGGAGATAGCGAAGAAGGAAACAACACTACAAGCAATTGCCTTCCACGTTCGCAACTACACCCACATGAACGCGATGAACACGAACGACAAACCTACGAGATCGTGGCCACACTCATACGAACGCGAAGAGGAACTTCCTCGGCTCCCATACTCTACTACGATCGCAGACACCTAATGCAAACGTGATGGGGCCAACTACACAAAGCTCCGTGAATGCGATATTGAGCTCACAAATGCGTGGAGTAAAAGAATCAGCTCCAGCTTACACACTATGATCGTGACCTCACTCGCGCGATCGCGAAGACCACCTTAAACACCAGAAAAACCAGCAGCACAAAACACATATGAATGGTCCGAAATCACGCCTGAACTCACCCGAGCCTCTGGAGACCTCGTGCGAGGACACCAACTAGTCCTAAAATATGACATGAACCTACCCGAGGCTTCAAATTACACATAACAACATCAAAACCACGAATCACACCTGAAATCGAACTAAATGAACTTTTGAACTTTCAATTTCCAAAACGCGTGTCGAACCATATCAAAATAACTCGGAATGACCTCAAATTTTGCACATAAGTTTCAAATGACATAAATAAGCTATTCCAACTCCTGAAACCAAAATCCAACCCCGAAATCATCAAAGTCCACTCCCAATCAAACTTATGAACATTTGAAACATTCAAATTGCCAACTTTTCCCAATTAACGGCAAACCTTCAAGAAACATCCAAATACAAATCTGGGCATACGCCCAAGTCCAGAATCACCATCTGGGCCTAATGGAACCATCAAAACTCCAATACATGGTAAAATACATAAATATCAAATTTGATAAACTCTTCCAACTTAAAGCTTCTAACATGAGATTCGTTCTTCCAAATCAATCCTGAAAATCAAAAATAGTTGATTCACACAAGTCATAATACATCATATGAAGCTACTCAAGACTTCAAATAGCTGAACGAAATGCAGATGCTCAAAATAATCGGTTTGGTCATTACATACCACCCCATCATACACAACTACAAATAAGCAAATAGTTTTATAAATATGCAAGGGATTAAACTAATTAGGGAACAAATTACAGTAGTGAGGTTAAAGGTTAGCTCGCCTAGTGAATGCAAAAATATAAATTGGCAAGATTTAACAAAATATTAATGAATTCTAGCAGTATTAGTTGATTTACAAACATGGCAGTTAACATATTACAATCATTAAAAGAAACCTACAAATCTGGACTACAACCGCATTAATGAAAATAAAAATTTTGTCTGTGAATTTCAAAATCCTATCTTGTCGATGAGTTCCGCAATCTGTGCCTACTATATCTATGGAACCCAGTAAAGTCATAGGTTCTAAAGTAGTTATACTCCCACAAGGATTCTTTTCTTTTCACAAAGATAATAAAGTTATATTGCTAATTTATGTCTGATTAGTTTTGAATTATACTAGGAATATATATGGTATATATAGTTAAATTGTTAGTTTTACACCGTGTCTTTCATATTCAAAAGTCTATGAGGTGCTGATTATACCCTATATACACATCACATATGTATTTGAATTGAAATAAATATAGATTCAAAACACATGTTATATAAATTTAAAATACCGAATCCTTCAATGTAAAAATATACTATATGTATCTTAGGAATAGTGCGGAACACGGTGTATTAGTAATGCAAGGATTATTAATGCATGGCTTAGTAATGCAATCATTAGTTATGCAGATATTATTTCTTATAAATTTTTTGGTGTGGTGTATTAAAAGTTATAATGCATTACTTAATTCTTTAGAAAAATAGTTGTTTACAAAAATGCCCTCCATATTCTCTAGCTTTAAGGGGCTTTAAGGACTTTTTTTATCTTTAACCATACTAATGCATGCATTAATAGCCTTGGTATTACTAATGCCATGGTTTTTATGCATTACTTATACATATACTAAGTATGATGTATAACTAATGTAAGTATTAGTTATACACATGTTGAAAAAATATACCAAACAAGGTATTAGTAATGCACAGAGCTAATGCCTGCATTATTTTTTATAAAATCTCCTACCAAACAACCCCTTGGTGTATAATCACTTTATAACATGAATAAATTTAAAAATATTTTGTCACGACCCGAAATCCTAACCTCGGGGTCGTAATGGCGCTTAACATCCACTTTCTAAGCAAGCCGACATGAGATAATTAAATAGCCAATTTTTAACAGTTTAAACACAATGATGATATACAACGAGAAATAGAAACCCAGTATGATACAGTACCAACATAAGTCATGTGATAATATATACTCCCAAGGATCATGGGTCACGAGTGCATGAGCAGCTAGAAGTTCTACAAACAGAGTTTGAAATAAATACAATTGTTTCGAAGGAAATGAACAGTAAAAGAGGGAAGAGGAAGGGGACTTCAAGGTCTGCGGACGCCAGCAGATCTACCTCAACTCTCTGTATGCAATGATCCGAGCTGACGCACCTCACACACTGGTAAGACCAATACCAGAATCTGCACAAGAAGTGTAGTATGAGTACAACCGACCCAATATACTCCGTAAGTGTCGATCCTAACCTCGACGAGACAGTGATGAGACTATGACATGACACCTACATAAATAAACTTGTACAAGTATATGCAAAGCAGTAACAATAACAGAGGATACCAATGTACAAAGTGGGAGGGGGCATGCAAAAATGGGAAAAATATGATAACTACGACAGGTATGAAATCACGTAACAGCCAAATAAATCATCAACCAATGAAATTAGATAACCAATGATATGAAAATGTCACGACATCACCCTTCGTTCTTTTACTTTCGTCCTTACCATGAAATGATGATATAAGTAAAATGAAATGGCACAGCATCACCCTTCATACTTTTACTCTCAACCTCACCATGTAACAATGAATAAATGAGATGAATGGCACAACATCATTCTTCGTGCTTTTACTCTCTTCCTCACCATATAATAATGCATAAATGAGATAAATGGCACGACATCACCATTCATGCATTTACTCTCTTCCTCACTATGTATTAATCAATAAATGAGATAAATACAATGGCATAGTATTACCTTTCATGCTTTTACACTCTCCCTTACCATGTAACGAAGATAATATGAATTCGGGAAATAAATAATGTGGGGAATGTATTTAACATCAAATATGACTCCAAGATACCAAACTTCAACTTCCGAAATGCTCAACAATTACGAAATAAGCAATAATTACGAAAGGAATAATCAAAGAATTAATAACCTATCATAAGCATGGATATCATAATTAATAATACAATAAAACACAAGCAAACAAGTTCCACCCTCATACTTTACCGTAACAACAACCCATAAGTATTTGTCACCTCATATATATGTTGTTTCCACACATTAAACACGTAGCAAATAGACTAACAAGTCCTAATCCCTCAAGTCAAGGTTAACCACGATACATACCTCGCTCTGCAATCAAATCAAAGCTCAACCGGGGCTTTTTCTCTAAAATTTGCCTCCAACCAATCGAATCTAACCAAATATAGTTCAAACAATTCAAAATAAGCTTTAGAAACTACCTATGAGTAAAAAAGATTCAATCTTTAATGATTTTGGAATAAGTCAACAAAAGTCAACCCCGACTTGGTCAAAACCCGAGATTCGGACAAAACCCAATTATCCATTCACCCCCAAACCCGATTATATGATTAGTTTAGAAATTCATTTCTCAAAATACCCAATTTATACCTAAATCCCTAATTTCTACCATGAACAATCATAAATTAAAGGCTACAAATCAATGGAGTTGATGGAAATAGAAGAAAACGAGTTAAAATTTACTAACCTATGAAGTGAGGATGAAATTCCTCTTCAAAATCGCCTATAGGCCGAGCTCAAATGTGGAGATGGTGAAAAATGAAGAACATCTCGTCATAGGGATGTTTTAAATCACTGGCATCAGGTCTTCAATGAGTTCCCGAAGGACCTGACGCGATCGCGAAGCACTGTGGCCTAATTAGTCTTCTTGTTCACGAGATGATCCACGCGTTCGTGATGGCCCTTCCCTTGGCGTTCGCGTTCGTGTAGAACACTCAGCAGATCCACTCCCAGGCACATACCCATTGCATTCACGTGGTATTGGTCGCGTTCGCGAAGGGTGATCCCACCACCGCTTCGCATTCGCGACCTCAACCTTGCATTCAAATAGAGGTAATCCCACCCTAGCCCAGGTTACCCTTCGCGATCGCGAAGCATAATGCACCAGACACCAGAATCTCTAAAACCAGCAATCCTTCAAAGTTCAAAATCACTCTGTAACCTATCTGAAACTCACCCAAGCCCCTCGGGCTACAAACCAAACATGCCCACAAGTGTAATAACATCATACGAACTCGCTCGCATGATCAAAACACTAAAATAACACCTAGAACTACGAATCAGACATCAAAATATATGAAATTTTCAAAGAAACTTAAGAACTTTCAAATTTTAAAACCGGACGTCCGAATCATGTCAAATTAACTTTGTTTTGCACCATATTTTGCACACAAGTCATAAATACTGAAATGAACCTATACCAAGTTTACAATGTATAGGTTTTGCACCAAAATAACACCTAGAACTACGAATCAGACATCCAAATGTATGAAATTTTCAAAGAAACTTAAGAACTTTCAAATTTTACAACCGGACGTCCGAATCACGTCAAATCAACTCCGTTTTGCCCCAAATTTTGCAGACACGTCATAAATAGTGAAATAAACCTATACCAAGTTCCAGAACCAAAATTCGAAGGTGGTAGCAACAAAGTCAACCTGAAATTCTTTAAACCTTCAAATTACTAGTTTTCAACAAATTACATTAAATCAAGTTAGGGACTTCCAAATTCAATTCTGGGCATACGTCCAAGTCCCAAATCATGCTATGGACCCATCGGAACCGTCAAAATAATTGATCGGGGTCCGTTTGCACAAATTATTGACCGTAGTCAACTCAAATCATTTTAAGGCTAAAATTCATATTTTCTTCAAATTTTAACATAACGATTTTCTGGAAAAGGATACGGATTGCGCATGAAAATCGATGAAAGCTAAATGTTGAGGTCTCGGAACACCGAAATGAAGGATAAAACTAAAAATGACCAATCGGGTCATCACATTCTCCACCTCTAAAACAAACGTTCGTCCTCGAATGGACATAAAAAGTTACCTGGACTGGTGAAAAGGTGTGGATATCTACTCCGCATGTCGAGCTTGGACTCCCACGTGGCTTCCTAAATCAAGTGACCTCTCCATTGTACTGTAACTGAAGGATAACTCTTAGACCTCAACTTCAGGATCTGTCGGGCTAGAATAGCCACCGGCTCCTCCTCATAAGTCAAATCCTTGTCAAATTGGACCGAGCTAAAATATAACACATGGGATGGATCACAGTGATAATTCCAGAGCACGGAGACATAAAACATCAGATGAACTGCTGATAATCTTGATGGAAATGCAAGCTTGTAGGCCACCTCCCCCACTTTAACAAGAATCTCTAAGGGTCTGATATACCTAGGGCTCAACTTGCCCTTCTTTTTGAACCTCATCACAGCCTTCATGGGTGAAGCGTGGAGCAATACCCTCTCTCCCACCATGAATGCAACATCAAAAACTCTACGATCAGCATAACATTTCAGCCTAGACTAAGCTGTACGAAGTCGATCTTGTATCATCTTGACCTTTTCCAAGGCATCCGGAACCAAATAACCAAGCCTCCCGGCTCAAACCAACCAATTGGAAAATGACACCACCTCCCGCATAATGCCTCATAGGGAGCAATCTAAATACTCGATCGGTAGCTATTGTTGTAGGAAAACTTTGCATGCGGAAAGAACGGATCCCAAGAACCTCCGAAATCCATAACGCATGCGTGAAGTATATCCTGCAATATCTGAATGGTGCGCTTGGACTGTCAGTCCGTCTAGGGGTGAAATGTTATATACAACTCAACCTGTGTGCCTAACTCACATTGTACAGCCCTCCAGAACTGTGAGGTGAACTACGTACCTCGATCAGAAATGAAGGACATAGGCACACGGTAAAGACGTGTCACGCCCCGAACCTAGGAGCGAGACCAGCACCCGGTGCCTCACCTAACCTGGCGTA